>WFKH01003881.1:68046472-68062693 GCA_016163765.1 Magallana hongkongensis
GGGGGGGTGATGTGATTTTTGTGGGTTTTGACATTAAGAATCGTAAAACAATTATCAGCTTAAGTTGTAAATCGTAGCAGTTAGGCATCAGTTGTTACAGTGACTGTAAAGTAATTGTATATAGATCGGCTGAACCGACAAAAGGCTTAAAAACGTCAACGTCTTACTAAAAAAGATTCGGCATTTGAGCCCATGAGGATGGACGCGGACTGCACTATAAGTCTGGTGATGTCTTATAACTACTCAATGACTGTGCAATTAAGTAGATTGCATTAATTAATTTTATTTTAACAGACTTTATTGATTCTCAAATGAAATGGGTAACAGACAAATACTATATAAACTTTCTCCCAAATACAAAGTCAGGTATTGGAGCTTCAAGATATTTACATAGATTAGAGTATTAATTAATGGTTTACAGAGTGATATTATTGATATTTTGTGTACATAAGACATTGGAAAATTAAATCATTAGACATGTTAGATGTCTTAACCTTATCACCTTATCATACATTAATTGTTTTCAAAACAATTTTTGTTTCAACGTGTGCTAACACACTACCTGTATTCAATCGCACAGACTTAAAATAACGGTCTATAAAGACAACATTGATAATTGTGTCTCATAGCGATTCATTTCTAAAATTACATGTAAAAAGTCGTTTTAACTTTTGCGTGACAGTCAGTTTGTTTTATCTTTTAAAATTGTGCATTTGACAAACAGTGCTATTTTCCCTTCTATATTGACATTTGAATTGTTAAATTACCAAAAGAGGACAATCAGACAGAAGACTTTAAAGAAATTATTTTCACTCTCAATCTAAGAGACCTCTCTCTCTCTCTCTCTCTCTCTCTCTCTCAATTATTAAACTACAAGGTGGCAATATGTTAGAGTCGGGAACACACGAAATAAATAAAACGTATTTTACCTTTAAATTATAGTTGGAATGAACAGAATCTCTCTCTTTCTCTCTCTCTCTCTCTCTCTCTCTCTCTCTCTCTGATTCCATCTCCCGCGTGCTTCCCCCGTGTCTCGGGCTCTATGAATACAATGATCCTGTTTGTATCGTGTCCATTGTGTTTTTATGCCGTTACCAGGTAGTAGAAGTCCCGGTGAAGTGTTTAAAGAGGGTAACCTATTCATTTATCTGTTGACTTAACTTTCTTTCGTAATTCAATCGTTCCATCCTTTTGAATTTTAAGATCATAAAACAAGGAGGTGTCTGATAGATTTCGGTATTTAAATAAAAAGCTCTTCCATCCCGTACACACGAGTACATTTTCTAGAACGGATCTACACAATCTTGAAGAAGGATTATCGTTTTGACATCGCACTATCGGGACGTTTATCTAACAGTTACATAACCGCTTCTGTTTTGCTTGTGCATTTCGAATTTTGAACTGTTTTCCATTCTTTGGGCTATAATTATAATCATCTTGTTTAAGAAGTCGAGTACAATTTCACAGATCGGAAGCGGTCCCGTCATATTTTGATGTATTTTTATGAAACGTGCGAAGTAACCGCATTTGCCGAAGTGAAATTCGATATCTCAAATACAAAAGAAAGTATTTAAAAGAAAATGACAAACTTTGAGTCCGGTTCAAATTAACTGCCACCAGCAATAAAAAAGAATAATTTTCCTTTTAAAAAAAATATTATCCTATCGATACCAAGAAGAGGAGGAGGAGAAAATTTTGAGATCCCGAAGAAATGTCGGCGTACAACTGTTCAGATCCTAACGGCGTATCAAACGGTTATTACGTGATAGACAAGACTTACTATGAGAACGGTGACCAGGTGTATTTCATCTGCCACTCCTCGTACTCACTGGAAGGGAACCCCACCCTGACGTGTGATGGCGCCACCGGTAACTGGTCAGGGACGTATCCCACGTGTTCCGCGACCACCACCACCACTGATGCCCCGGAGTACGAAGGTAACAAATAAAAAAAAGTTTACATCTTACGATTTAATGAATAATTAATCATTCTCTGATGTGATCAAAATGTTCGATTAAATATATAAAATATTGACATTTTAACGTTTTTTTTAATTTCGTATAATTATAGTATGCAAACCCCGCTTGCACCCCAAAACACGCCGTTTTCGTCATTGATGAAATGTATTGGACTATACATGTACATGTATGTTTCAAAATTAGTGTTATCACAGACATAGACAATAGAAAATGTAAAGATAAGCAGATAAATTCAGGTAGAAAATATTTGTAAGTTTACATCCGTGATAAATATATGTAGAATATTTTTGTTAGTGGTCATTCATTTGTTATGCATCTTGTGCCTCAGTGATCAACGATCGTTAATTCTTGGTCATGTCATTTTGCAATCAGGTGAAAGGTAGATAGATATCAATTCAAATAAAATTAAAAAAAAAAACAATAAAGGGGGCCGGGAAAACAACATTAAATTAGATTCACAAACTAGTAGAAAAATAAATAAGCACAATTAAATATAATTAAAAACAATCAAAAACAGAATTTGTAGAAAATCAGTTTTAAAAGTACAAAATATTTTTTTATTTGCTTTCAATTAAGAAACTTAGGTGCTTTAAAACTGGTATACAGAAAATTTGTTTCAATTTTTCAAGTTTCAATTAATTCTTTATCGATTGACTTTGATGAGACTATTTTTTGACAAAATGGCATTTTAATCCATAGATATGTAAATAAAAGAGTTTAGTTCAAATCACATGACATAATAAGGATACATCTTGAATTCATTGTGTGAATTCCTGGTTTCTTGCGTGGCTATTTGAAAAAAAAATATAAATAATTCAGGACTCTTAAAATTACTATAGTCTATGAAGTTGTCATAACAAGAAATGTAATAAATCAAATGTATTTTGTAAGTCTACAAATGATTTTAAAAAAAATTGTAAAGAAAGTCGTACATGATTGCTTGTAGATGCACTTATCTCGATATTGCGTATTACTTAAGAACAAAATCACTTTGTTCAACCTTTTCCACAAAGAAAGCAAATTCACAAGAAACGCATCGTCGCAAACCACGGCCAATATGTATGATCCTTTTTGTAGGAGGGAGCTATGCAGACTCCGAACCGTGGCTTGAGACGATAAAATAAGCGAGATTTACATGTAGTTTTTTAACATACAAGATTTCTCCAAGCAAAATTCAAAAACCCATTCGCGGATCTATGTGTGTATGTGTTGATGGTGAGGAAAGGGGTATAGGATCCCCCTCCCCGCAAATCCCTGGAAAATTCAAACTTATTTAATTCGCACACTAAAGTTACCGAAAATAGGCCTCGGCTTGGACCCCCTACCCCGGCAAACAAAAAGTATCCCTCAGAACCCCGGGAAAAATTTCTAGATACACGCAAGAAACTAATGTAGAGACTAGCATCTGAAAGCGCTAGTAAATACATTGTACGTAGTTAAGTAATATATCCATTGATTTCTATACATGTAAGTATTTTCTTAAAAAGGTTCACGTTAGTATATATGACTGGTACAGTATTGCTCAAATTTGCAATTTTTATTATTTAAAAAAAAACAAAAAACGTTTAAATAATTAAAATACAAACAGTTCATTTTTGAGAAAAATATTTTCCTGTATAGCTTAACACTATCTAGACTCTAAAATACCTGTTTTCAAAAAAAAATAATTTTCTGGATGAATTTACGTCTGAAAAAAAAAATAAACTTTATTACTTGTCGTTATTAACTATTTGGTAAATATTGACCGTATTTTTTCTTTAATAATCATTCATCAAATTGATCTTATAACCATTTTATTTCAAAAAGTTCTTTCATCGTTTATCTACAGTTTAATTATAAAAGAGAAAACCCCTGAGTACGCATGATAACGATGATCCCCTTACTTAGATACTTCTGTTTATAGATATATAAACTGGACTGATCTCGACGTTAACAACTTCGAGCCTTTAGCAATAAACAGGATATGGGTTTCATGTCAAATACGTTTTTTATCAATTCTCAATATATATCATGTTCATAACAAATTAAAAAGCAATATCCACTATATTTTACGACACTCTTAACCGGTTTACGGCATAATCTCTTTGACATAAATTTCACATTTTACGACATTGTCTCTTACGTAAAAGAAAGATCAATGCACTTAATTGAACATATTAGAAAACGTCAAATATTTGTTTAAAGCCTTTTGACGACAGAACACCTTGATATTAGGAATCGGGAATATAGCGATAGTCCGTCCAAGGCTTTTTTTATTTTTTTTTTTTTTATTTTTTTCTTTTGCTCGTTTATGTGTACCTTTACAAATAGACAAGAGTGCAAATCATAAAAGCTGTGCTCTCGGTGACATTTTTATTGTTGTTAAAGAGGTATCTGTACAGCGGTGATTTAAATGACCATGATTTTCGATAACAAACCGAACATCATAGACTGGAGGTTTATTTTATTCAGAAATGATATGCATTTTACATTTTGTTTAATTCTGTTTAGTTACCAAAGCAATAAATTCATTTTTTTTCTAAAAATGAGACAACGAAGTTACAACATCTTGGTTAATATAGGTCTTTTGATCTGTTGGACGTTTTAAGAAGAAAAAAAATAGAAGTTACACAAGTATTACCTCAGCCTACATAAATGCACAATTTTTTTGTAATCAATGGACATATTTTCGTGTGTTTCAGAATGGTTGTATGTAGGGATAGGCACCATATCATTTATTGGATTTCTACTGTTGCTGCTGCTTCTACTGTTGTTTTTAAAATTTTGCATCCGACTTTGCAGGTACTTTTAAAAACTGTCAAACTATCCAAAGAATACTTTACATGTAAATATATATTTTATAAATCAACTGTTGAGCAACACATATCTATCCGTGTTCTTCGTGTAACTACATGTATCGATTCCTGTCAATGTATATCTCGCCATTTTCTCGACATCGACAATTGTTCTCGCTTTTTTCTTTGCAGCAAAAGTTCCCGTGTTAACTTTCACCGTGATGTTGAAGAAATGATGGAGGTCGGATGTTGTTACTATTGCTGCACGAGATGTTGTATCAAGTGCTGGTCATGTTGTCAAGGTAACAATGATGTCATAAAAGTGAAAAATTTACAACCAAAATACCAAGACGTCAAAAATAACCCCAAATCGAGTTACACGGTAGCTACGTCTGCTCCTAATTCTGTGTCGGTGATGTCTGGAGAAACAATGGAGACGACGCCATCTTTGGTTCGGAAGGAGGTGAAACCTGCGAGAGAACTAAACATGTGGGTGCCCCACACACACGGGGTCCGGAATATTAACACCAGCACCAGATGAAGAACGAAATCTGGTCAACTATTTATGTTTTCTTTATTTATTACATTGCACAGCGATTATTTATTTTTCATAATGAGTAGTAATTCTATTGGTTCACAATTAAGTACTATGGTTTGAATCGCTTCCATCAGCCTGGTTCTCGAGGTCTTCCGATTGTGCAAGCTTTTGTGCTTGCACAATCGGAACACTTTGTCATGACGTCTCGATGTGATTGAAATTTGTAAAAAAATATATATATATAGTCGTATAAGATATTCAACAACAAACAGTTTTTACTTCAAACGGTTTTTAAAACTTTTTGATTTATACATGACCATTACACGTGCTTGACGGCAGAGTTTATAGCATGCAGAATATATGCAGAAAGCTTCTTGCATATTTTAACATTGATCGTTTTACATATAAAAAAAAAAAAAGCCGCATAATATACCCCCTATAGTCTTAAATAATATTTCATTATCTCCTTCGTTATCAACTATGTAGACTGCTTAAGATTTAAAAAAAACCACACATTGGAGAAAACAATTGAAATGCGTTAAACTTCACTCGGTCACTTTTTAGTGTCACAATTAGGAGCGAATTTGTTTCTTAAAAACTGGTTTTAGTTTCGAACCAGTTTAGGAAACCATTCAATTGTTTCTCAAACTGGTTTCAAACTAGTTTAAACCTAAAACCGGCGCCACCTCTCAATAAATTCTGAGTTGTGCACTTTGCAGTTTCGAGTCGGACTTAATCCATGTCTTTGATATTTTTGACATGTAATCATATTTTCAGTAATAGTTTTCATCATTTACTTTTACCGGGACAAACAATTCTTTTGGTGGTGCTCTATTTGATGCATAATTTCAATGGGGCTTAAAATGCATCAAATATTAGTTATAACGGTGCTCGTTCATTTTTTATTATTAGGAAAGTATCCTTTGTCTTTCATTCTGTATTTTGATGTTACAATAAAACTTAAAATACCTGAGTTTTTTATCTTTTCACGGTGTTTCAGTGTGTATATGACACTGATGTAAAAATAATAACAGAATTTTAGCAAGAGAAATAAAAAACATTAAAAAAAATTTATTCCTTTATTAAGAGGACATTCATTACAAACATGCATGGTTTGTTCCTACACTGTATATAAACATGCACGTGCATGCTCACAAGTGCCTATTAGAAGCCATATCTGTATACCCGGAAAACTACTCGTGAAACTGTTCATTTGTTCAACAGAGGTAAACCGGATTGAAACCCAAAACTGATCTGTAAATTAGTTTTGAACCGTTAACCAAACCTAAATTCGCCCATCGATTTTTTTTTTTTTTTTTTTGGTATACATGTATAAATATGTTTTGGTCAGTCATGCATCTATATATTTCGCACAGTTAATTTGTTTCAATTAAATTCATCTTTAGATATATGGAAATTAACATTTTTTTTAATGAGAATATATGTACCTTGATTCTTTTCATTCAATGTGAAAGTTAACAGACCATTCTAAAAGAAATTACATGTATTAAGCAGGAAGCCGTTTTCTTGAATCGACTAATTAAATTTGTTAACGGTGGGTTATGATATTGATTTTAAATTTTCAGAACTGAGTTAACCTCTGTTGGGTGAATCAAGAATCCGTTTGGACCCTCTTTATCTATATGAATAAGTTGGACAGATTCAGAAGAAGAGAGCAAACATACGAAACCAGATTTAAGATAAGAAATTCAAAGATCGGCGTCTATTAATGATGGCGTTTATCGGATAACCCAAAAGGTAAAGAAATTGGCCCGCGTTGCAGTGTATATTAAATACTGGAAAGGAGTTGTCTGAGGGGTTTGAATTAATGAAACTTCTTGTTTAAATAAAGTGTTTGACAGCGGGGCAAGATTATTAGCTGCTGCTTTTATCTAAAACTTTAGCGTAAACAAACGTGCTGACCAGTCCAAAACTCAGCGCTTTATGTTTAATGAATATATTGTCTCGTCTCCTTACATGGAGTAACGTACCATATCTAAAATATAAGTGTCTAGGGTAAAATAGACCCCAGAAATAAGCCCCCAGGTAAAATATTCTAAACTTTATTGTACACTTAGATAAGAATATTCAATTTGCTAAAGCTTTGCGACGCGGATATTTGTTATTTTAGACTTTTTTATCAATCTGCTATATGAATGCAATTCTACTGTAACGAAGTAGATAAAGAGTGTTAGACGAGATATGGAGGAGGGTCTATTTTTCAAACTTAGCTATACTTTTAAAACAAATCCTCTTTCATACAAAGCTATCAATAGCTATAGAGTACGTTTCGTCACTATATAAGTGTTCTTCAAAACAAGGGATATATTTTGATCTTTTAAAAAGAACACGTAATAATGTAAGACAAATCGCAAAAATAGTGATATTTTACACAAATGTACATGTTTATGAATAAATTCATGACGTAAATATGAAATATTTATATGATATTCAAGAAGTCTTTTGATGAAGCGGTGTATTTGTCTACTCTTTAAATTACCCGAAAATTAACCACATTTATTTGCTTGTCAAACCGACTTATTTATCTAAATTTCTTATCTCAAGTTGCATGATTGCACAATTGCATGGGTTTTTTTTTTTTTTTACTCAAGTGTCTGAAATCTACTTGAATTATAAATTGTATTCATTTACATCACTGTGTAAACTAATTAAGATGCATGCTTGCTTTTTGTTATATGCAAGTGTATACATTAAACGCAATTTGTTCTTCTCCCGTGCCGATGTTACATCGACATTATTGTTAAGTTTATTCCACGGGTTTTTGTAAGCTCTAAATATTAGATAGCTGTATATCAAACTAAGCGATTTATTTATTCATTTGTCACGTGACAATTTTTCAGGTGACATGAAGGTTAGCTTGATCTCCGGATTTTATTTATTACGGAATAAAATTATTTAGTTATCGTTGCCAAAGCCTGAGATGTATGACCTTTTGTACGCGTTTTAAAATCATATTTATTTTGCATAAGCAAATTCTAATTCTAACAGCCGGTATTAAGAATATGTCCAAAAGTGCATTTAAAAAATTGTTATTTCAAATATAAAAATTATTTTCGTACAACAAACAGAAAACTGAACTATCAACATCATAAATTTTCAAAGCTACAATTTGGAGAGAGAGAGAGAGAGAGAGAGAGAGAGAGAGAGAGAGAGAGAGAGAGATCTTGCATCTATAATTGCTGGTTTTTCAAAATGTACATTATTTTCCATTTTTTCACGTTGATTTTACAAACATAACGTTTGGCAAACCACTTCAGAAAACTTTCTCAAAGTGCAGTGTTTGCATTAATTTGTGTAACTTGCTCTCAATTGCCTCTTCAACGTAAACTCCTGAGATTTGGCATACCGTCTCAAGATAACGCCTTACTTGAAGAACTTAACCAAATTTGTCCTTAAACTTATTGAACTGTGAGCCAAAAAAAAAAAAATAAAAATAAAAAATTACAGTTCTTTCAACTTGACAAGATTGAATTAATAAAAGACCCACCGGCACGTTTGGTTTTGCAATGCTGACGTCATTAATTCCGCGTCACACCCCCTCCCCTTGTACATTCCGACCCGGGTAGCAACTGTCGAAGGAGAGATATACTCACGTGTTTAAGTTCAGGTGTTATAGATTGATTGTAACGTAACAGTGTAGTATACAAAGTGGCCAGTGGATATTAAAGAATAAGCTATCAAGCATATTCCGAAGATCAGCATTTGTTTTTTAATGAATTATATGTCAAACTCTAAGCACACGTTCTATATTTTCTTTTATATTGACAGATGATTTTTAATTTTATACTAATGTCGGCCGCGTGAATGTAGTCCTTGTAGACCGAACATCCGGGAATTCAGGGAATATCAACGGCGAATGAGATACATGTATAAAGAAGAACTTTCACACAAGCATCAGTGGCGTCGGAAGCAAATTGAAAGTAGGGGGGGGGGGGCTACACTAATCATCAGAAATTTTGTGACAAGCAAGCAAAAGAAAAATCAGAAAAAAACCCTAATTATTCCCAAAATCATGAGAATAAGTTGGGGGGCTCACCCCTCCCTGATGCTATGTACCTGATGGTTAGGTCTAACTTTGCAAAAAAAGTAGGGGGGCTAAGCCCCCCCCCCGGTTCCGACGCCTATGAGCATTCAATGAGCCTTATCAGATATGTCTATACGGAAAGGCTCACATGGATAAGTTCTTGACGTTAATTTTCATAACCGTGCGTGTTTATTAGGAAATATCCTTAGTTTCAACGAATCAATTCTGAACTAAGTTCGATAACTCTCTTACCGTTGCAGGGTGTTGAGAGGGCTCGCTGGTCGTTCCCATTTTTATTCTGTATTGACCTTCTTTAGAAGAAGAGCTCTAAATAAAACTATAGTTTTTCTTTACTAGATAATAGTTTATAACAAAATAAATCATATCTTAAAATATCAATATGTAGATCTGATGGTTATTTGATTGGGTGACCATCCGGCTCCTTAATCTACCCGTCTGTGACCAACAACGGTAATATCATAATACGTAGTACCCACTGATTTTGATCTATTTGCACGTTATAAATGCCATGAATATGCATAGCTTTTATATGCTTTCGTTATAATATTTATTACATCCGAGCAAAATACAAATAATTTTTTTTTGAGATTATAGAAAGTTTTAAACATGTTTATGGACGCACGAAGACCAGAATAGCTGTTTAAAATGTATATGTTTCATGTACATCCATAGATTTAATTCTAATAAAAAATTAAACGTCGCAGTTTGTCACATGAATCCAACATATATAAATTGGCATGTAATTTCTACACAGTTAATTAATTAGTATAATGTCGTTATTAAATGCCTGCCTTGATACGTTCATAAACTTAAATCAACCGTACACGAAATACAGACAGACACCTATCATTATTAATTAGGTCAGCACTTGTAGGTCCATATGCACTTACTGTAGAACCAAATAATTACTCAGTCATCAGCGCCCAAGAGAATGGAGCATTAAAGAATTGCGTATTTCAAGATACATGTATAACTTTGCAGTATGGATTGCAAGGTTTCGGTGACGTCACCAGAGCGACCCCTTTTGTAGCCTGTGTGTCATGACCGCCTACAACTGTTCGGACCCCCCTAGTCTTAGTAAGGGGTACTTTGTGATCGCCAAACCCTACTACGTGGACGGGGACCGAGTGTTCTACTACTGTCAGTGGACCTATTTTCTTCAGGGCAATCCCATCCGGGAGTGCGATGGCGACACTGGAAATTGGACCGGAAGTGCTCCGACTTGTTCCACCATCACCACCACCAGCACAACGGAAGCACCGGTCAATGGTACTGATTTCATGCATGAAATATCGGTTTGGGTTTCTTTGAATTGTAAAAAAATTACGATTTCACCAAGTTGTTTTTTTTTTTTACCATATCAGAGTGGATCTACATGTCCATCAGTTTGTCATCTTTCCTGGCTCTAGTTTTTGTCTGCATAGTCGGCGTAGTGATTTTGAAATATTGCTATATTCTCTGTAGGTAAGTAAAAATTGAAGATAATTCCGGATAACGCAAATTTGTTCTTCTCAATATGAGGTTTAAAGTCATGACAAAGTAATTGTACATTACGATTATCATATATAGGTTAGTCCAAAATACCTGACGTTTTGCTGGCTTTTTTAACGATTTTGATATTTTACTTGCCAGGAAAGTAAAATATCAAAATCGTTAAAATAGCCAGCAAAATGTCAGATGTTTGGGACTAGATAAAGGTACATGTATGATAATCTATTTATAATATTTATGCAATAAATACATAGACACTTTTATATGTAGTGTTTGAATTTTTTCATGTTTGGCAATACCTTTACGCAGGCAGAAAACACGTGTTAAGGACGATGAAGAGGAAGTTGAGACCGGATGTTGCTACACCTGCTGTATTCACTGCATTTCTTTCGGTTGCCGGGGATGTTTCAGTAAACGTAACAATAGCCCCAGGCCCACCCCTCAACCCCCGTCACCCAAGCCCAGCCTCCGGTCGGTCAGTATACAGGCCGGAAGTAGTCCTAGTACCCTCAAACTAGAGGAAGTGGTGACGACGAAGAAAGTGGCGAAAGAGTTGAGGAACTACTGGAAACCTCACATACACGACATCCGGCAAAACAACCAGAGCACGCACTGACAAGGAACCACTGGAAACCTCACATACACGACATCCGGCAAAACAACCAGAGCACGCACTGACAATGAATTACTGGAAACCTCACATACACGACATCCGGCAAAACAACCAGAGTACGCACTGACAATGACCTTTGTGTAAAGCTGGAATGTTAAGGACAGTTGATTGGACATGGCAAAAAACAACGAGGAATCAAATATAGCAATCATACTTTAATATTCTGTTTTTCATAACATGATCATCCACGAGAAACTGGCTTGTCCAATTGGTGTTTATCAGTACTAAAATATAACAAGTTGTGAGAAGTGTGATTTTTCACATTCAAATCCTTATTACACTTCCTCCTCTTAACAGTCACAATACAACGAAATGTACTGAATAGTTAAAATACTCATTAAAATGCATTCTGTATTGTCCTGCATTAACTGGTTCTTTAATCAACAAATCATACCTTTCCCTCTGACATGGACCATGTGATACTTAAACAGATCCAGGTTGTCAAGTTGCTAATTCATAACCCGCTGTATATGTATGAGATGGATTTTTTAACAAAATTTACAGTCAAACGTTTGACTTAGAATGAATTGTTTTTTACATGTACATTGACCATTAATATGGTTATGTCTGTGTTGTAAAATTAATAAAGATGTAGTTTTATAACCACATTGAAAATCAATCAATTAATTTACTCAGCATAATTATGCGTGCGTCTAATTATTAATAATTGTACGTATTATCAATAAAAAGTTTAAATCTTTAGTAGTCTTATTCTTCATGAAAAAGACATACAGAACTAGATTGAACTCCTTATCCAAAAGGACCAATCCACAGTCTAATTAAACGATTAGGATTTTTTCTTGGTTGATCTAAAAAGGTCAACTGATATTACTCAACAGTTTAAAAGGATAACAGTTCAACCTGTCAAACAGATATAAATCATATCATACAGCGTCAACCCGCTACTGGCATTCTCCCCTCGGGCTTAGCGAACAACGGACGTTATAACGCGGTTTTTGCAGGGCCTTATATTTTTATGATTAGATTAATGTCTCAAAAACAAATATTTAAACAAACTACATCAAATGCAACCGTGCGGCTCCCCTCCCTCCGTAACAAACGGGTTCTTTGTGATCGCCAAAGGATCGTACTCGAATGGGGACCAGATCAGTTACTACTGCAAGATGGGATACGAGCTGACCGGAACAGCAACAAGGTCATGTGACGGAGCGACTGGTGCGTGGAGCGGATCCACCCCGAAATGCACCGCGGCGACCACGACTGCTTCCGTTTCCACAACTACAGAGTCTCCATCCCAAATTACGGGTACGTTCTGCTGTTACTGTTTGTTTTTTGTATTGTTTTACATTTATTTTGTATTATGTATTCATGTAAGAATTATTTGGGGTATGCAAGGAGAGCGAAGAAAGTCATCAGAATATCGTATCCATAAATGTATTGCACATACACAATATTTTAAGGACATGGTTTGTTTAAATGAAATGGTTTCTGATCTAATGTTTGATTTTCTGTAGTTGCCGCCCTAGTTCTGGTTCCTATGGTGATTCTGTTCCTCGTCCTGATCAGTGCTGTAACGGTGTACGCCATGAAGTACCTTCACTGTCAGAATGGTTGCAAGTAAGACCCGTTTTGTATGGCTGATTGTCATGGGGGAAGGAGTGTCTTCGGGAATCTTTGGACTAAAGTGAAACTGTTCCGATACAGTTTTCATACGAATGAATTTATGATGTATACTATGAAAATGTGTTCATTAATTTTAAATAATTTACCTACATAGTAAATGAGACATCGTGCATAAACTTGTTGTCATCTCCAGCAAAACACTGGCCTGGTTTACAGTTTAATCAAAATAATATCCGTCATGCTTCCATATATTGGAATGTTGTTGAGTTGATCTTTTAAAATACAAGAGATAGAAGAATGCAATTTTAATTTGATTGTCTAATTTTCAATAGTGTACATGTATATAGAAAAACTAGATATGTAAAAACAGCTTTCATGTTTCAAGGGCTTTCAGTGAATATCAAAGTTTCTTAAAAGTCGTTTAGTTTTCCATAAATTTTTCCAGAAAACAGACGTTCTGGTTTGATGGAGAGGAGTATATTCAGTATGGTCGCTGGTATTCCTGCTGCATTAGCTGTTTGATAAACTGTTATGAACTTTGCACGTGTCAGAAATGCCAGAAAGTTCGTCCTTCGGGAAATCGTAAAGCAGACGTGTGGAGATCAACAAATGGCGGACCCTGGTTGTCGGAAAATGCCAAAATGTCGACCCCGTCCAAAATGTTTTCTAGTTCTGTTTGGAGTTCCTCTGTGGAATCTAGAAATGATGATCATTGGAGACAAACTCTAGGTTCCCTGCATGAAACTTCTCAGACAACGCTATCCGATATCTGATGTTTAATATACGTATATTATACATGTATATTTGTGACTTTTGTCAAATAATTTTATGTATAGTTCCGAAAGTTTTTCTAATTGGATTGCCGATTAACATATTGCAATTGTTATTTAAATATTGATGTTGAACGTGTTTGAATTTCAGATTTGATCGATTATTTTCAATCAAATCTTATTTTAATAACTTAATTAGTATACTATTTAAAATTAAGATAACTGTAATTAATAAATTTCTTTATTTTGTATTATTATTTCACTTGTTTTGGGTACAAGCAATTTTAAATCCTCGTTGGATGCCAAACAAATTCCGAACTAAAGACAAAATAGCCCAATCGCCACACTTCTTCGGCAGTCAAACCTTTTTGTTTCGACTTATGTATAACGTACAGAATGTTTCTTTATTTTCAATGTATTTTATTGATAGAATTACATTTCAAGATATGTTCCATTTTGATGAAAACTCAACCAATCACGGTAGGTATATTTTCGCTGAAAACGAGATCAGAAATCAAACTTCATTTGTTATTTGGATAACAGTGAGACTTTTATCTGTTCGGCTTTTCTAGGTCCAGACATTAAACTTAGCATTGATTCATGCGGAATCATTATTTTTATGGAGAATTTTATGTAATATAATATAGTAATATATGTTACATGAAATATAATTTTCGTGGATTTCGCGGGTATCTCTAACCCACGTAATAACATTCCCAACGAAGTATAAAGAACATGCTTCATTTATTGATAACATGTACTCCATTGTACATACGTATGTTACATAGAAATATTATTACTTTTATACATCTTGATGAATTCCAACAATCTGATTGGTCTATTGGTTATATTTCGCCCATATTTTATGATTTTTAAGCTTTTTAGACCACCCCAGCTACATGTAATTCCCTGCAAAAGGGTTGAAAATCCGTACCATGTGCATGTTGCATCTTTAAATGACAGAAACCTCCTACCTGTGTATTGTTTACCATGTCCCATCCACCTACTTTTTGTGCTATTTTACACTGGGCGCAAGTTTCGCATTTTACTTCACGTGTACATGTACTTTACATTAGGGGCCTACATATTGCATACCAATTTCAACAAGAGACATCCCTCTAACTAATGATAATCATTAAAAAATCATTTTATGAATTTTAGCAACACTCATACAGCAATTCTCAATTTTAAAAAAATATTGACCGGGTACTTTATCCGAAACTGTCACTTGCTACCTTTGTGATAGATTTGATCACGTATCGACCGTAATGACCTCCCATAAATGTCAAAGAATGATTCCTTTCCTATATACAAAAGAATGATTCCTTTCCTATATACATTTGCAGCATTTTCAAGTTATTATATGTACAATCAAAATTTTTGACATTTTGACATGTTTTTTATCATGCGAGGCCCGCCTGTACCCTCGCAGACGTCATTTGACACACATCGATTTATCAAGTAATGCAGACTGTATAATACCACGCATTTCAAGGCAAACACGTTATACTGTTAAGCACGCTAATATCATGTCATGTACCAATTATGTAATTATTGAAAGAATAAAAACGGCGAAATTCGATTCAAATTTAGAAAATGCATATATTATATCATAAAATGCATGGTATTTCATACCTTATTGTTGATAAAATACCTGGAGTCGTATTCACAAATATAGTACTGGGGGTATGAACATAAAACGTCCCCCCACATTCCATGATACTGAGGGGTGGAGTCTATCTCCACGCAGTCTTCTTCGTGATAGTTGTCAGGGTTACCGCTCGCCCAGGGCATGGTCACGGTCACGGGTTTCCTGGAGTAGGCATACATCCACTCGCCCTCCAGAAATATGTCGTGTATCCCAATAAAGTAATCCCCATTGTTTCCTAGCAACACATATTGTTAAACTTGAGCCCAGCACAAAATATTTCAAATCTCTAAAGTTTTCTATTTATAAATATATTTTATTTGATCGGACAAGCAGAAAGATGACTTCAAAAAAAGTTGTACTATACAAACAGTTTTTGAAAAGTTTTTATTTAATGGTTTTATTAAAGGTTTGTAACGTGATCTGAAGGGCTTCTCAGAAGATTTAATCACCTTGCTCAAAAGTCAAATTGTTTCCCGTTTTTATGTTAAAAATGCTACATAACAATTTGTAAGAGTACTATGCAAGCATCCTAAGGTAATGTAGACTCTATAAATTGTTAAAACCACCTCCCCCCCCCCCCCCCCCCCCCCCCCCCCCCACCGGGGGCCCCAAAAGGAGTTCAAAGTTCAAAATAGAAACATGCGTAATACATAAAAAGAAGCCTAATTTTGGACATCATATCCTAAGATCTAAGA
>WFKH01003881.1:68144775-68156242 GCA_016163765.1 Magallana hongkongensis
TATTTCAACCAGAGAGCTACAGCTATGATTTTACAGATCAGTACTACTTGCCACATGGGGTATAATATCTGTGACCAGATAATTATTAATATTTGATTGAATTACAAGCCTTAGGAAAAGTTGTCATGGTTTTGTAAGGAAAGGGACAGTGCTATGAAAAGTTTGCATTCTGTATAGTTATAATAATGTAGTAACTAGTAAAGAATGTTAATTATCAAAGAGGATTTTAAAAAAAAAAAGGAGATGTTAAGGGAAAGTGATATCTACCGGTACTTCTGTATAGGATATGAAAGGTTGATGACATAAAACATTTAGACTAGACTCTAAAAGTTTCAAAGAGGGGGGGGGGGGGGGGGTCTTTCATAAAAAAGAAAAAATTAATCACATATTGTATTTTTGAATTATAGATATTCTAGCTTGAGGGATAACCTGATATCTGGTCAATTATATGATGTGTTTTGTATTTTAGCTATTTTTCTGGTTTACTGGGGTTTTTTTCACATGCACTTAATAAATACTAATAATAATTTTCAGTTTAAATCATTGAATTCTGACGAACTCTTCTTTTAATTATAATTACCAACATAATTAAAAAAACAGTAGCCATCAATTTTAAGGATTTAATTGTCAAAACTATTGAATAATTGAATGGCCACTTAACGTTACTTTCACTGTATTGTAAGATACATTTTGAACAAACCAATTCTGTTTTTCAGGAAGAAGCTCCGAGGATCAGTCTCGCCGCAAAACTTGGGAAATTTGTGGACAGTGAACCTGAAGACGAAGGTCTGTAGTCATTGGTGTTAGTGTTGATTGTGAGATAGATCAGTCAGAGGAGTGAACAATGTTCAGAAAATAGTTACTCCTCTACTGACTGGGGCTCCACTATTTTACTGACCTTTGAACCCTATGTCCTGTGCTGTGTCTGTCTTCTGATGAAGTAGATGATTGTTCAGTGTCATCAAGTTACATTCAAGAAAACAAGTTAAGCTTGTTGGTCTTTGGTTTTAATTAATATGTTTATTAATTTGTATTTCTGCTTTCATACTAAAATCAAAATAAGAAACTCATATAACTATTTTGTCAGTTGAAAGGTCAATGGTCATTAGTTATGGGCAATATAAAAGTCAAAAGTCAAATTTCTTTTCATGGGAGTTACCTTTAAGTTTTTTGTTAATGGTATATAGGTGGACATGATATTACACAATTTTTTTTTTTTTTTTTGGCACTTTGTGTAAGGTCAAACAGTGTTGAACTTTTGACCTTTGTTATGTACAGATCTGGAGGAGGAGGAATACGCTGAGGACCAGCAGGTGCCCCCCTATAACCTCCCTGGGCGACAACAGCAGGGCTCGGTGAAGTCCAATCAATCACACACCTCGGTGGAGGACAACATTCCGTACGATGAGGACCAAGAGGACGAGGAAGAAGAGGACAGAGAGGAAACTCCGGCCAAGAAACGAACCATATCCGCAAACAGGGTCTCCTTCAGAGACGAGTCGGAAATACGAGAAATTGTAAGTAGGGCTACTGTAGATATTTCTATTTCATAACAACCTAGAAGCATAAGGTTATTAATCGAGGAATTTCATATTTAAGTTTAGATCAACACGATCAAATATTTAGATTTTCATTGATTACGTGGATATCTCTTAATAACAAATTTACCGGTACATCAGATTCTGCACGCAGAATTTATTTTTAATTAGATATATGTCAAGCTTTGTAAAATTATGCTCCCATGAATGCTTGAAAAACTGAAATTCTATGAAAATTGGCCCCAGCAAGATTGAATGATTCCACTATCACCAGCTTTATTTGATTTGATCCTCCAGCTTGTGTTAGTAGAGTCTTTGGATTATTTAAAGCTTGTAATGACTAAATTGGATCATCCACTTTGTTTATTTTAGACGGATGACAATGATACAACAGACGTAGATGAAGATGATGAATCAGGGTCGGGGCCCAAGCGACCAAAACTGGACCATCAGCAGGTGACTCAATATGCCTCATATAAGCAGTAGTAATTTAAAAGAATTCATTTTACATTTCAAGTGACTCAGTATTTTTTCCTTAATATAATAATACATGTATTAGTCTCTACCGCTTACCTATGAAATGAATTCTCCAGGAATATGAGTTGAAAACAATATGATTTTTTTTATTATTTGAATTGAATGAAATTGTATAAATGAACTTAAATGAAAGTTTATTATCAAGTCCATTGATACTTTAACTATTTTATTTCAGTCACACTGTGACATAGACCATAAACAACTATGATACAAGATAAACCTGACTGCCATTGTTATATAGGGAAATACAAACAGATTTTATATAATCATTTTTTAGTCTTGTAGTAATTTGTGTAATAAGAATCCTTTAGAAGAAGACTTTACACGGTTTCTTCTGGAAAGTGATATTAAGGCCATTGTAACAAGGCTTTGGACATTCAGTCTGGGGACACTTTTCACATCAAAACAAATGGTGCTGGTCTCAGCAAAATATGCACTGATAGGCTTAGCGTAAGAGTTGGACAAATCTTATTGATTTCAAAGAGCCTTGACTGAATGGCCAACAATGAAATAGACAGGCCTACGTCACATTGCTATTTCACTGTGTAGAAACGGACTAGGGTAACGCACTTTACCCTAGTCCAAGATGGCGAAAGGGAAACACGCTTCGATTATTTTACACTAAATTTATGCATTTGTCGGGGTAGTATGACAAAATAAATAAACTATTTTACATGATTTGAAGTGTATAAACGTAACAATGGTAAAGCTTTTGCAGAATCTTTTCTTATTATAGAGAAAAAGCAAGGAAAATTTTTGACTATGATTAGGGTAAAGCAAATTCATGACTAGGGTAAAGATTTTTAAAACTTTAAACATGATTAGGGTAACGCTTTAAGAAATTTCTTATAGAGAGCATAAATGTCTTCTTATATACTTTACAGGGTCTATCTTAAGGGGCTATTTTTGTAGATTAGAAACACACTCTTCTAGTAAATCGATAACACATTGCGTAAAACACATCAACACTGAAAAATACACGATTTAATTACACGTTTTGCTATGATGATTAATATTTATTAAATAAAAATTGCCAACATATTTCAATAATAATAATGTTATGAACAAAATTTGTGTTCTACCAAGACCATGTCGACGTCACGTGATTTTAACCCCCTTCCTCGCAATCACATGTACTTTTAACGCATATTCCCGTTTCCCTGTAATTTGATTTTTGTCTATTATTTTACGATTCAGAACATGTAATTTGAAAGTTAAAAATTAGAATATTAAGCTTTTTTTATTCAGCATAATGTCTGCATGAAGAAGTATCTGTTACCATTACAGCGAAGTAGTGAATTGTGGGTCACATCAGGCGCGTAAAGCCTTACGAGGAAAGCGTGCGAGAACCGTGAAAAATGTTTCATCAGGTTAATGAGAATTCATTAGGAACATTTAACTCATATAAAACAATAAACACTGTAATAATCTTTTAAGCAAACTTGTATTCTTTTTTCAAACAAAAGAATAAGACAGATTTGAAACGGAGGCTGCCGATTAAGAATGTCTATAACGTTTCCGTATCAGTACAATATTCAAATACTAGTACGCAATCCGTCAACATGTTTTACATGGTTAACAAATTATAATTTTCATAGGCAATTCAAATTAACTATAAGTGACACTGTGATATTGTAAAAACACATGCATATGTTTTAACACCATGCATATGATTGTGTACAGTTATCACACATAACCTCGGACATCGGCTAACTGACTGAACTTGTTTAACTTTTGGGTATTTGATTTTATTGGGTGGTCACGCGTATCTGTTATGTCAATGGCCAATAGATATTAATCTATTTTAAGCTGTATAGTACAATTTTGAATGATAGGAAATTCAGCCACCAAAAAAAAAAATAGAGTGAAAAACATCCTGTTCATATTCTATGAAATGCGAGAGAAGAAAAAAAAAGATGATTTTACATGTAATTATTTACTTTTATCAACCCTCTTTACGGGAAATAACAAGATTTTTAAACACAAATGATTACAATTAATTTGTCCAAGCAATTAAGCTAGGAAATATATGCCGTTATACGGATGTTGGGTCTGAAATCTAAATCATTTATTTTGTTCTTTCCAATACAAAGTTTTGAATTTTAAAAAAGGAAATAATAAAACAGTGGTTCACTGCGGAAACTTCGTTTTTCTTTCATTAGGCATATCTCCTAGTAGTTTTGAATTTTTTTTTTGGTTTTTGTACGGAAAATATTCTTCTACGCGGTAAGTATGATCAAAGAAAAAATAATAATCATCATTTGATTGCATAGCATCTCCCGTCATGTTGTTAATTTATAATTTTATTATCGGTGGGTGTAAATACAAAATTAACAACGTATTTATTCAAAACTTGCAACATGACACCCTTATAAATTTTGTAAATAATCAAATTTCAAAAGCGGTTTGCAAACTGTTTAGTGTCTGGCAAAACGTGCAGCGTTTCGTGAAAACTTTTAAACATAAGCGCTTTGGTTGAACCGCCGTTTAGCGAGCGTGTGGTGAAGAAGTACATTTTAGGGTCTGTAGTTTAAAAAAAAAATAAATGAAATAATGTTTTATATTCCCAATACTAAAACACGATGTGATGTGTTTCTTGCATGCCAAGAAATTTAACAAATGTACGAATAACACTTCATATGTTTAATATAATATACAGTAAAACACGCTATTAACGAAGTCCCAGGGACGGGCATTTTTACTTCGTTATAAGTGTAATTCTTTATATCCGTCAAGTTTACAACATGTAATAATGTCATGGGGAATGAAAGTCACTTCGCTGTAAGCGTCAATTCATTATAAGCGTGTTCGTTATAACCGTGTTTTACTGTATTAATGTAAATGAAAATAAAGTTGTAATATCATTATGTTTGTTTGAATTTTTGAATGCACATTGATGAAACTATAGATATAAAAATTGAAATCATTAAATAGGGTCAAGCAATCGCTCGAATATCCAAAATTCAAATTATGCACAGCAACAAAATCTACGAAATCAATGATTAAGACGACCTATATTACGTTTAAAAACGTTACACACGCATTGCAAACTTTACTCTATATAAAAGTAGGGTTTTTTTTCTTCTCGTTATTGCAAATGCGCTGTTGGAAAAAGAATAACGCCATACAATGACAAATGACGTTCTTGCTTTACTTTATACATTGATTGTTTATTTCTTACTGTTTATTATGTTAAAAAAAATATTTCGACATTTTGAAAATTTATTCCAATCTCCGTAATTTCATTGAGATCATAACGGAAAATCCTGAGGCCTCAGTCTCAATTGTTCATCCGATACCTTAAAAAATATCTTCAATCGGTGTGACGTCTTACGACAGTAGCAACGAAAAATTCTATTTTATAAATTCTTTGAAGCAGTTATAAAGTCAAACTAGGTAAATATTTAAATGTTAAACAATTAATTTACCCTAGTCACAAAAATACTTTACCCTAATCACAAAATATCGCTTCATCAGCTTTACCCTAGTTTGGAGCAAATCTTCGGCACGCGTTATCTATATAAATACGAGTAATTTAAGACAGATTTACGAGTGGACATTGAAAACCAACACCGCCCAACATATACTGCGCAATAAATTTTAGAATCAACCATTAAAAAGGTAAATTCTTGTGCGAAAAAAATTTGAAGCGTTCTTCCCTATCGCCATCTTGGACTAGGGTAAAGTGCGTTACCCTAGTTTGTTTCTACACAGTGTATTTGACACAACCACCCAAAGTCCAAGCTCTTGTTATTGATAAATGACTCTGTTCTGTCAGACTTTTAGAAGGTAGGGTGCTGTCTGATATGGGTCATTTGTCAGTGGTCTGTTTTTGTCAGACTTTCAGAAGGTGGGGTGCTGTCTGATATCGGTCGTTTGTCAGTGGTCTGTTTTTGTCAGACTTTAAGAAGGTGGGGTGCTGTCTGATATCGGTCGTTAGTCAGTGGTCTGTTTTTGTCAGACTTTTAGAAGGTGGTTGCTGTCTGATATGGGTCATTTGTCAGTGGTCTGTTTTTGTCAGACTTTTAGAAGGTGGGGTGCTGTCTGATATCGGTCGTTTGTCAGTGGTCTGTTTTTGTCAGACTTTTAGAAGGTGGGGTGCTGTCTGATATCGGTCATTTGTCAGTGGTCTGTTTTACTTTCTACAGAATACTTCCCTGGGATATGTACCTACAGGCGTGTCCAGTATCTCCCCATCAGCAGGGCTAGACAAAGAGAAACAAAGAGGTAAGGGAGACCATTAAAGAAAGACCTGCTATGCTAAAATAAAGACGTAAAACCGTTTGTTCAAATTCATAATTTGTTAAAGATAAAATTGAAATTCAGTTCTGATCATTTGAAAATGTTAAATGTTATTTTACTGTTGCTGTATTATGATGAATTACATAAAAATGTATAAAATCAATGTTATTTTAATTTTAATTATGGTTAAACAAAGAGTTGACATTTCGAAATCTCTTTCCTCATTTCTTTAAAAGAAACATTATTAATATTAGCTAAGTTTTATGAATATTTATGAGATAATATCACCAAACAATTTCCATATCGTCACCAGAGATAATATGAATATTCATAACTAGTTAATAAACTAAATCTTAGTTAAAACATGATAAAAAAATGTATATTATAATAAACACAAAAGCATAATTATTCAATATCATAATTGATACTCTGTACTTGCATGCTGATGAATGATCGCTGATGAATGGTTTTATTAGTTCGTCCTTATGATTTAACAAATATATCTCAAAAATATTTAAAGGCATCTTGAACACGCAGAGTGGTAATTAGTTTGATGTTAGGCTTTACTAATCTGTCCTACCCTCTACTAGCAGAGAATGTACCTTCCTTTGACCTTGATATTGCTATGTTCTGGTTTTTAGTGTTCTAAATACTAGCAGAAAATCTTTCTTTTTTTACACTACAGATTCAAATTAGAAACTTTTTGGGAATTTTAAGATTAAAATTTTTATGATGTTTAACTGCATGTACATATCAAGCATACTGATTAAAGAAAATCATGATTTAAATTTAAGCTAGACAGCAATATCCTCTTTTCCCTGTATTGAATGTTGTCCCTTGTTGACCCTCTATATCTTCAGTTTTCCTTTGAGAGCCTCTCATACAGCCTTATTTTGATGTTCTGTTATACTGTACAATGTTTGCATTGCATGTTTACAGCAGAGGCCAATCAGGGGGAAGGTTGTATTCCTGTTTGGAATTATCGTAGACTTGTGTCCTCTCTGCATAATATAGTCACAAAACTAACTGGGGTCATGGAAATTTGACAAGAATTTAAAATAAATGTATCCATTGATGATTCGGATGTTGAAGAAAACATTATAATATTGTATGGACTCTTTAATATTTTTGTGATAATTTGCTTATTTTAAATTTTTTAAAAAAATTATATATTTTACTCAAGTCTGAGTGTGTTGTAAAAGCTTTCAAAAATAATTGGGAATCATGAATCTTGTCTTTCTTGGCAAACTTCCAGTTGACTTCTTCACCTTTGACCTATAATAACCTGCCTGGCTTTTTTACATAGTTCTGCACATATTGCTTGATAAAGTGCACCATACTGTCGGCATATAGAAATTTATATAGATTACGGTACTATTTGACATGATCTTAAAGTTTGTCTGTAGCTTTCTTTTTTACTTATTTTATTTTCATTTTTTGTTGTTACATGAGTGCGCCATTGCTAATTTGAGAAAATTATTTTCATTTTCAAATATCAATTAAGCCCAAGCTTATCAAATGGATATTGTTAGATGACTATGTTTTGAATAACTCAGTAGTCTTTTGATATGACTGTAAATAATTCAAATTGTTCCTGTATTGACATATGATTTGAAAGTACGTGTTATATTAATAAAAAATATTTTTCCTAAAAGTTGTTCTGAAAATCCTAGTGGTGATTGTAGGTACAATGGCTGAAATCTGCAGATTATATGTTGAAATCTCAAAGAAATTTGATATTAATTATATTGTACTTATCAATTCTCTATCTCTTAATTTTGTGTGATTTCAGAATCAGTACACAGTAAATATTATGTACTGTATTATTGGGCAAGATTATTCTGACAAAGAAAGTCTTGAGTTTGTGCTTATAACCAAGGTTTATAGGCTAGGCACTTCAATTTCCAAAGGGTCTTCTTAAAGAGAACCTTTTGTATTTTCCCCCTCACTTTATTAAAAAATTTTCTATTTCTAGTTTGTGAAACAAGATTAAATTCACAATGCTGATGTGTTTTAAATTAATCACTTTTTGCGCTTTTTTCTTCAATCACTTTTTTTGTTTTCACTGACACCACTAGTTCAATGAAAAATTTTGATAAAAGAATTTTTAATTACTAGTACATAAGTTTAGATTTTTTCAGTCAATTTAATTCATTTGATAACGATACTTGAAAAGATAAGTTTGTAATAACATGATTTATATGCATAAAAAGATTGAATTTACTAGATATTAAGTTTACCTAGTGCTCTAAGACATACGAATCAATTGATATTCTTGCAATAAACATTTCTTGTTAATTTATAGTACAGAACATATGAATTGTTGGTTTCACCTGTAATTCTGTACTGTTCTCTCTGTTTTAACAAAAATATTCCATTACTTTAGCTTTCCTGGCTGATCTTGGTATAGAAGACGCAGAGTGCTACAGCGAACCAGAAATCTCTGAGCTGTCAGATGAGGACCCACCCATTCCCTCCACGAGGCCGCCGGGGGTCACCGAGCCTGACCCGGAGAACGCGGACAGCGAGTGGGACTCCACCCAACCCTCCACCACCCCACGTCCAGGGATACTCAAAAACTGGAAACAGGTCAGAAAAGTGGGTCAGAGAAGTGGGTCAAACAGTCAAATTAATCACTAAATTACTCTGATTTACTGGTTTTATGATATAATACTCAAAAACTGGAAACAGGTCAGAAAAGTGGGTCAGAGAAGTGGGTCAAACAGTCAAATTAATCACTAAATTACTCTGATTTACTGGTTTTATGATATTTATTTTGTGAATAAATCATGGTGGCTCAATTTCTCAATGCCCATAAATTTATATTTTCGACAAACCATGAAAAACAATTTATTCATACACAAAATTCAAGAAATTAATTCCAATCATGATTCTTTAACAAATTTTCTATTCACAAAAATTGGTTATTTATCTATATATATGTTTGTAAATTATTCCTTAGTATTTATTTAAGAGCCATTTGAGAATTTAAAATGTATGCCTTCTTTTGTTTAAAAAACAATGACCATGTGGTATAATGAAATGATATAAATTGTGTTGTGTGTTTGTTTACAGGCAAGCCAGGAAGAAGTGGAAAAGAATACCAAGAAAATCCTCACACCCAGATCTGACGTAAGTCCTGGTCCACGGATTAGTCTTAACTCAATATTTGTCATTGTTATATTTAGTAGTACTGTGGAATCATTCGATTTCGTTGTGGCTCAATTTTCATTGAATTCGTGGGTACCTCTCATCCACAAATTTACATCCTCCACAAATGAATAAATTAGAGTTATGAAGTCGTATTTCCTTTCATTAGTATGAGAATACACGAAATAATGCCCCCACGAATATGTAAAATTTAAGCAATCCACGAAATTTAACCCCCACGAATATAAACGATTCCACAGTATATTCTCACTATATACTGCAGATTCCTTATTTTACGCAAGTACTTAATTCCGTGATTCAGACATTTTTCATCAAATCGCGAGAATATAAAATCGTGAATCCCAATTTTTTATCATAGCTTCATGTTGTTTACACATGTCCAAAAAATAAAAGCGAGATTTTAAAATTCGTGAGATGTGCTTCTCGCGATTTTACGCAGATATTAATTCCTTACGTTTAAGTGGGAATCTACAGTAATGCTATATAGACAATTAGTCAATAATTAAGATATCAGTGCATCAGGCAATAATTCATCTCATGAGGACTAAAATAATCAATGTTGCCCTCAACCCCAGTTAATATTTGTATAATAAATAGTCTAAATCACACGGAATTTCTTTTGTTGGTTTTTATGCCTAAAAATTGAATGAAGAGGTGACTTTTTAAAATCTACTGATTCAGAGACATATTAGGTAGAGGTATAACAATACGGCGATATATCGATCGTATTGATCGTGAGAGCCCACGATACGTGTATCGTATCGTCACATGTGTATCGTGATACACTGTATGAGTTAATTTTTATTTACTTTCTAGAATAGTTACATAGTACTATACATAACTTGAAGACATTAAGAAATTTCAATTAAAGTTTGAAATAATTTGCTCATCAATTGAACTGTATATCTACAGTTTGTTGATTGATTTTGTAAATATTTGACATATTTTCTTCATTCAATACTATTTCTTATAGAGGTAGGCAACATAGAGACCAGTTTACTTATAGTTGACAACTATATCATGATACATGATGTATTGCATTGATATATCATGATGCGTATCGTATCGTGAGGTAGCTGTCGATACTCAAGCCTACTATTAGGCAAGTAGGGAGAGGTGTGAACTCAGTGAGAAACATATTCACTGAGATGTCAATTTAAGAGGGCTCGATGGTCGTGCCCATTTTTAGACTGTATTGATCTCCTTAAGAAGAAGAGTTCTATATAAAGATATAGGAAAATACTGAAATCTAAAAGCATTTATATATGGAATTTTTCTTCACAAAAGTTTTTAGCTTAAAGCTGCTTGGTCCGATTTTATATCAAATTTTGTGTACGCTTTTAAACTATAGTTTTGCTTAGTAGGTGTATAATAGACATTGCAGTAGTTTTCCCAGTCATTTAAACCATATTTATTGAGAAAATGATACACAAAATTTCTTTACAACACAAACTATACATAAAAGGGTACCACATCATTTCGCCCCTTATTAATATTCGCTAAGGAGAAATAAGATTTCAAAAATATTTTGGCAAATCAAAGATAGCCCTATGAAGATTGAAATAAACTGATATTCATAGAACCTCGGTGAGATATGAGTGTCAATCTTCATTGAGAGTTACAATATGTTTGCAGGGATCAGAATGGGACAGTGATGTGGAGAATGAGTTGGATCCTGAACAAGTAAGTCGTAGTCATGGTTACAGTGATAACTCTTATCAATAATCAGAGAGAGTCCACTACGTATTACTCCATGGCTATGTTATCGACAGGGGGAATAAATCTGATGATTTGTGTCTTCGGCATTTTTAGCTCACCTGAGCTGAAAGCTCAAGTGAGCTTTTCTGATCACATTTTGTCTGTCGTCCGTCTGTCTGTCTGTCTGTCCGTCTGTCTGTCTGTCCGTCTGTCTGTCTAGCTGTCTGTCTGTGCGTAAACTTTTCACATTTTCAACATCTTCTCCAGAACCACTGGGCCGA
>WFKH01003881.1:68158579-68169328 GCA_016163765.1 Magallana hongkongensis
GCAATGAAAATTAGAGGGGGGTTCAAAATATCGCGGCCATAATATTTTGAACCCGGGGTTCAATATTTTATGGGGGGGTTCAATATATCGCAGCGATATTTTGAACCCGGGTTCAATATATCGCGGGGTTCAAGATATTATATGACACCGGTATTTAATAATATACTAGAATTAATGTTTATCTCTTTTCTGATTCAAACCTTTGCTTCAGAAAATGTCTTGTAAAATGTTAATTATCCTGTAGATGTATCAAGTAAAGTGTTGTGAATATGACTCTTTAGTCACTGTGGTTAAATAGTTTACATGCAGAACCTATGTTTACTAAGTATGTCTCTGACTCAGCTCTTTTTTAGTTACTAAGGTCAATATTTATCCTAGAAAATTGAAGTAAATTCCATTAATGATTGATAGTGTTTGTTTATCTAATCATAAAAAGAGTGCTGTGTGGTAACTTGTTGGGATTTTTGGTGAAAAATTTAAAAGATTAAAGATGTTCATAGTTATGCTTGAATTAAAACTATATCATGTATATATTTCAGTACATTTAGCATCCTTGTAAACATATATTAGCCAAATTTTATGGATGCTTAAATTTCCTATTCAAATGTACCTATATACCTGTATGACTAATTTCTGTATGGACCACAGTATTGACCAATCAGTGGCCTCTATTCTCAGACCACCAGCCAATGGGATTCTGCGACAGATGATGTGGTCACACCCAGAGTTCAGAATATGGCCTACTTCACTGAACAGGTGAGGGCATTGGCTCAGTTCTGTAGTTTGTACATACTGTATACAGGGTTATTTCCCCCTGTGTTATATTCGGCCTTCTTCACTTGCAAAAGGGTTTTGCCCCGTCTTGAATTCGCCCAGACAAAGTTTTGTTTAAAGAGATTAATTTTAGACATTGGAATTTGCCCAGTCTTTAGTTCTTTCACTGACAACAAGGGCGAAAGGGGCAAAAATAAAACGGCGGCAAATATTTCCCTGTATAAAGTAGCTGTTTAAATTTTGAATTTAATGATAGTACAATTTACTGTTCACCAACTTTATTTTGCCTGCAAGAAATGTTTGCAAAGTACTTGAGATTTAAAGATAAGATGGAAACCACTGGATGAATTATTTCTGAATAAAATTGATGTAATGATGTCTCAATCCCCCACAACTTGTGTTGGTAATTGCAAATTGCTTTGTTATTGATAATTGAAGTTTACCTTAAGATAGTTAAACTTTGCTGAATTATGTATCTCAAACATGTAATTTTTTATGTCATTATTAAAATGATTTGTATAGAAATTTGAATAATCGTAGCTGCAATATTTTCAGTTGAATACAATATCAACTGCAAGATTGTTGATTATTTTTCTCTTTTGTTGGAGCAGAAATAAATTTAGATTCAATGTTATTTCACATGGGTCATCCTAATGCAATTTTTTTTTTGTTTATCTTAATCAGAAATCTAAACAGCAAGAGACAAAAGTGGAAGAAGAAGATGAAGATGATGATGATGATCCTCTTCCTGTAAATACAACAGTCCAGAAGGTGGAGCCACCAGTACAGAAAGTTGAGCAAGATCACGTGCAGGAGAAGGCAACCCAACCAAAGAAACCTCAACAAATAGCGCCAGAAGAAGAGGATGATGAAGACTCGGAATGGGATTCAGAGGTACAAAGCTTCACAGGGTTCAAAACTGTAAACCAATTTTTATTTGCATCAGAAAAAATATGACAGATTCACTAGAGCCTGTCTGCTGCATATTCTTTATTTTATGTGAGTACTTAACTCTGTGATTCAACTGTTTTGCATCAAATCATGAGCATATAAAATGGCGAATGCCAAATTTTTACCATAGTTTCATTTAGTTTACATCTGGCCAAAAAATAAAAGTGAGATTTAAAATCTGCGAGATGTGGTTTTTGCGATTTTACGCGGATATCAATTCCTCGCATTTAATTAGGAATATACAGTATTTATGGCTGTGTTCCAGTTCTGCTCACTGCTAAGCTATCTCACAATAGCAATGTAACTCACTTCAAAGAATCATCATACAATTTTCTTGTAATAATCTGGATCCCTGTGTGCTTATGTGTGTGATTCTGAGCGTATTGTTTTTTGTGTTGTTGTACGTGATTTTGATTTAATTGTTTTGTGTGCTGTTGTATGTGATTCTGAGCTAATTGTTCTGTGTGGTTGTTTGTGATTCTGATTTAATTGTTTTGTATGTTGATCCACAGGAGGACAATTTCTTGCCCTCAGACTCAGCCCCTCCAGTGTATGGGGTCCCTCCACCTCCCACAGAAACAAAGGAGAGTTCTCAAAGGGGAGACCACTCTGTATCGGAGGACATTGAAGAAGAATCAGTCAGTGAATGGGAGATTGAGAGACAAATGGAAAAGGTAGGAATCTCTAGGTCTTAGTCCAAAAGCAGTATGGTCTGATTTTCTTGCTTGAAACTGAACCATATATATTTCAAAATTTAACCATATGTGTCACATTCTTATTTTTGTTTTCTTGTTCAAGCAGTTCTTTAGCGCTATGTTAAAAATAACACAGTAATCAAGTCTTCCATCTGTACTATAAATAGCTCTTTACATCAAAAAAGTTGGCTGATGCAAATCAAAACAATGACTACAGATTAACTTCGGTTTTGCAAAAATTGCAAATCCAAAAGAATCTGATATTAAGGTGGTATGGGACACCTCCATATTGTGACGTATTGTGTATCAAAATAAACATTAATAAAAACAAATGTAATGTTATAGATGTTTTCGTACCACTTTTTGTTACCTAACAGCCTAGCGCAGTGGGTTAGAGCGTTCACTACGAACCTGTAGGTCATGAGTTCGAATCCTGCTGGGGATATTAAAATTTTTTCCTTTCCAAAGATTTTTAAAACCTATTTTTATGTCAAATATTGTAAAATTTTAAAATTCTAATCCGGTAAAAATATTTTGATTATTATGTACTTTTATCTACATTAATATCGACATATGTCCCATACCACCTTAAACTTTAACAAAAACAAATTAAGGTATTATGAAGAAAAAGATGAGGGTTTTTTTGGTTTCTTTGAAGCATCTTCATAGCGAGTGCAGCAAGCTCCATAGACAACATGTACAAACAGGGAAATCTGCAAATTGTTCAAAGAAATTTTTAGCAGGTCACACAAAAAAATTCTTAATTTCCAATAATCCTTTGCAGTGCATTGCAACATGGTGGAAAAGGTAGCATTTCTCCGGAAAATTCTTACCAGTCCTGTAAATCTTTTTCATTCATTGACAACAATAAAAGATACTTTAATTAAAAAAACTAAAGTAAGCAACACATATGCTTAGTACGTTAAAAAAACTGTATGTATCTGAGCTTTTGCTGACACATGATGTCACAATATCTAGACTAAGTATGCAACCTTTAGCATAATGAATAAATAGATAGGCAGATCTAACTGCATGTTTCCAATTAATGTGATCAAAACGACCACACCGTGAAATATAAATTTTTATACATCAGGTATACTGGAGCATAAGGTCATATAAAATTAATATTTAGATTCTCATCCTGATTTGCAAAAAATATGGGGTGGGTGGGCGGATTTTATTTATTATTTTTTATTTTTTAAAAAACACTTTTTTCACCGTTTATGTTCTAGAAATAACAACTGCTCTATTCTTTTAAGTTGTTAATGCTAATATGAGTACACAAACCCACTTGTAATCTTTTAATTCCATTTTATTTTTACTTAACTGTTAATGCATGAAGACATTTGTATCCTTATGATACACAATTTTTGTTCAAAATAAAATGCGTCGGGGCGGGCCATTTTCAGAGGGGCGGGCGGGGATGAGAATCAAAATATTAATTTTATGTGGCCTAAGATATTTTATTTTATTCAATTTTTTTATCACATTGATGCATCCATTTGGTAAATTACGCTATAATTCATCATTATGAAACATGTACCTGAGTGTATTCAATATTCAATTGAATTATGCTGTGCTCACCCCATTGGTCTCACTGTAAAACATATTATTTGAATGATTTCATATTAATAAATTGATATTTTTTAAATTTCAGAACCTGAAAGCTCAGCAGGAGAAATTGAAAGAACAGAAACTGAAAGAGGAAGAAGAAAATCGTCACAGGAAGTGGGAGGAGGAGCAGAGGCAGGCAATGGAGGAGCAATTCAGAGAGGAGGAAATGCAAAGAGAGGCTGAGTTGGCACGGCAACAGCAGTGGGAAGAAGAGGAGAGAAAAAGGCAGGAGAAACTAAGGAAGGAGGCTGAGGAAGAACAGATGGTAAGACTTGTTATTGAGGTCAAAGGTCAAATGTAGTTTACTGAAAATTTGAGCAAGGTCTTTTGCATTTTGCCATTTTATTGAAAGGATTTTTTCGAAAGAAATATGAAGATAAAAATTAATGATCAATGTTCATGTTGCTCAAAATCACAAAAATTCATGACCGTTCTCTCTCTCTCTCTCTCTCTCTCTCTCTCTCTCTCTCTCTCTCTCCTCTCGATGAGTCAATGTAGCTTAATTTCTATTTTTTCTTATTACTGCAGTTAATGTTAATGATCATTATTATACCTCTACTTATTTTTCACTATATAAAAGTATTTCGATATATTTCGCTGATTCCCTGAAAATCGCCGTAAACAGACTGATTCCCTGCAAAAAGGTGCGTCAGTTTGATGAACTGATACACACCTATTCGGAACACCTAGTTATTTCTGTTAACCAAAGGAAAAGTTCCGACATATTCCGAATAAAATCATGAATATTCATAACCATATGATTTAAACGTCCTTTTTGATTGGCTTTACTTATTCATCTTTATCATATAACATAACTTGCCTACATCACAAAACGACGCGTGTGCAATTTAATTTTTATATATTTTGACGTTATAACTTGTTGGATACACGAAGAATTATATTAATTTGAACTTTTTCTGATTGATTGTTTGTATCGGTATAAGAAAACAGTTAAAGTATACCATTGAGGGAGTCAGCAAGATTCCAGTTCCCCTCAAGCAAGCCTATTTCCCTCGGCTTCGCCTCAGGAAATAGACTTGCTTTCGGGGAACTGGAATCTTGCTGACTCCCTCAATGGTATGCTTTAATTGTATACTGAAACATTTCAGAGGGAAGATGAAGATTTTGGTCAGGAAGAGCAGATGGAAGACCCAGAGTCCCCCAGATCCCCACCCCCTTCCTTGGACTCCTCCTCGGGCTCACAGAAACGGGTAAGGAGTTATCTCCCTTGTACAAGGCATTTATCTCCCTTTTACAAGTCATGCAGTCCAACAATTTCCTGGCAACCCCTGCTTTGCTAGACAACATCTTTTTTGTATTGATGGAAATAGTCAAGTTTCCCTATTTGAAAAGAGAAACATAATAAAATCAAATCTTATTTGTTAACCTTTTTTTGGAAAAATAAAGTAATTGTTGTAGTCACCAAACAGTGATATATTTTTGACAGATTGTGATCAAGTAAAATCACAGACCACCTAATTAAAAATTAAATATCATTGATTTTATTTTAAAGTATTGCCAGTAATACTTAGGTTCTCTGTTATTGTGAACATTGTCACTAAAGAGTTGATTTGAAGTTTGATACAAAATTTGAAGTTGATACAAAAGAAGAAACTTTTCATGCACTTAATACCGATAAACCTATATATTTCTTGGAGAAACATCTATATTGCAAAAACAATACCTTTTATGCATACTGTTTTTATCCGGGAAGTCGCATAAATAGTTATACGAGGAAATATCCATATATACTGTATACAGGGTTATTTTTGCCCCGTGTAATTTTCAACTTTCTATACTTTCAAACTGTTTCGTCCGGTCTTATATTCGCCCAGACACATTTGTGTTTCAAGAGAGATAAATTGAAACATTGAAATTTGCCCAGTCTTAAATTTGCCTGCTGACAACGAGGGCGAAATGGGCGAAAATAGAACGGGGGCGAATATTTCCCTGTATACAGTGCGGTAATGGATTATACAGTGATTATCAGATAATGACAGAGATTCAGTGTTATAATGATTAGTAAATAGACTAATACCTGCAGGCGTGATAGCTCTTTGTTATGATCATTCTGACAGAAGGAGATGAAGAAAGCCAACTTTCTTCTTGTGAGAGACTTTGTGAAGTCGGAGGTATGATCTTACCGCGGCCTGTGTATCCTATAGTCAGTGTTTGGTAGACGTAATGATGTAGACATTACTATCTGGAAGTAGTGCTTATATCTCTTGTCTAGTTGACATTAGTCACTGTAATGTCCCCTCTCTCAGCCCTGTAGACTTTTATACTGTACATTTATATAGTCTTTTGTATCAAAATTATATTATTCACTTCTTATTACATGTATTGGAGATGTATAGCCATGTATTTATTCAGAAATATGCATGTATACATATAATCATATTGGTTACATGTTGGGTGTGAGAGAGCTCTATGGGTTTATTTTTTAGTAAATACCTTTTAGATTCCTGGCGAAGAAGACTTCAGTTTGTTTAAATGGTTAAATGAGTCAGATTGTAAAGTGACAAAAACAGAATTTTACAATTTACAGTGCAATAACAGTGTCATCAATCAAAGTTCTATAAAATTTGATAAGACCGACCCATTAAAAGCTCTGAAGTATTTCATGTTTAGTCACCATATTGAATTTAATACATGTAATAACTTTAAAAAAATAAATTTAATATAATTGCTGTGTTCACATAAAATACTTATCCCATTAAATAATAGAAACGTCAAACAACACGTATAGGGAGCAGCTTCATTATGAGGAAATAAATAGCAGTATTTATTTTACTATGTAATCATTATGCGTGTGTTTGGACCATTAAATGTAAATCTTTTTTAACATTTACCCAACATGTAAATCTTAATTATGACTCTTCCCAAATTAATAACATCCCAAACCTGTCAAATAGTCCACCAGAGTTCTTCCCCGTGATCCTAAATGTATCTACTGTACAGTGGGTATATGTAGCAGTCATTTTGGATCATTCAATAAAAATATGACTGTTCACAGTAAATCATTGGAAAATGTACAATGTTGGATATTACATGGTATATTATTATAAGCATGGAATATACATTTTATTTTAATTAAGTTTTATTCAATGAGATAGCTACCATTTGGGTTATTTTTATGAGGGAATAAGAACACTTTTTGGATGAGAATTTTAATTAAAGTTACCATTAGGAATTTTTTGGTCACATTTAATATGTTTTTAATTTCTAGTATATTATATGCAGCTTTTAGCTTGATTGAAAGAATGACATAACATATAATGATAGTAATTATCTTTGCTATGTAGTGGCATTAGTTGAGGAATAAAAAAAATTAGGTTTCTTAACTAAGTGCTATCTTGGTAGCTGCCTTAAAATTGCTTTCTTATGTAGTTAGTGATTTAATACCATTTCATTTGATGATTATGGCAAGGATTTTTTTTTACCTTTGGCCTTGATTGGGAGTTTTGGGATGGGGATTAAAACATTTTCCTTGAGAGGTTTTAATGAAGTTTAAATACCTGATGTTTTATAATTCATTTTTAAATATGATAAAAAAAAATTTTGAAAGGAGGGGGGTGATTTTCAAAATCAAATGTTGGGCTAAAATCCTTGTTGGGCAGATTAGCAGAGTTTAAACAAAATTGAAATAAAATTTATTTTCATCCTTAAAATACAATGGTTAATATGATGTCCATTCAAGTCATTAGAAAGTATAAATGTTATCAGAAATCATTAGATAGAACACTGACACACAAAATAGTGATAAATATTTAAGCATGATGAACGTTGTTTATATCAGGGCATAAAGTCACCTGACACCCCTCCCACAGTCCGTCTGGGCATTGACCCCCGGCGGTCCGAGTCCCCAGAATCTCCACAGAAAGAGGAAGTGAGGGAAGAGATGGTTTCTAAAAATAACACATCTGACCTCCGGGCTTTCCCCACTCAGGAAAAGTTCACCTCAGTGAAGACCCAAGGGGTGAAACAAGACAGGAAGACTGAGTCACCTCCCCTGATCGACTTTGACCCAGGGGCTGGTGGCCTGTTGCCAGAGAAGACAAGGGGATCAGTAAAGGAGGACATCATTGAAGTGACCACCAGTTTCAACACAGCATCCCCACGACCAACGGCTAGTGTCACAGAACAGCTACACAATGGATACAACAAGTAAGACGCTCACACGTAACACTGCTTTTAGTTCTTCAATAGAAAACATTTTGGGAATTTTACGAAACAAATTCTTCACATTCATTTAGTAAACTTAATTCTTTTAGGTAGAAATAGAATGATGTGAGTGAATGATTCCAAATAGTAAATAATTTTCTTATATATATTTTTTAAATTGTTTGATTTGGTTATTATTCAATTTGTGGTAAAATTTTCGGAAATTTTCATACTGCAAACATGTCCACATATATAGAAAACAATAAACATCGGAACCATAACCCAAACCAATATGCAGGAATAAAACTTCTTATACTTCTATGTATCGTAAACAGAGATATGCAGAGGCCATGATTAGAGCAGTGTTTGAAGAATTAGTGTCTGCCAAGTTTGTTAGTACTGTATTTGTGTATTCTTTTTGCAAAAACATCCATAATAATTCTAAGAAATTCCCATCACAAAGAGACGGTCGATCTATCAGAACGTCATGACACTGACACAGCTAATGATGCTTTGATGTCAAGATGATGTCATGCAGCACTTTGTTAAAATACAGGGAAGCTATCATTCAGCAGCTGCAAACATTCAATGAAAACCTGTCTTGATTTTATTTAGTCAATATATTTTGTAATTATATGTGAGCTTAAACCCAAACTTCAAAGCTGCAGTGCAACACGTTGCAACGTAAGAAAGAATGTAACTTAAAGCTGCTTGGTCCGATTTTTTAGTTTTTACAGTATCAAATAATTTTCCATACAAACCAATTATCTTAGAAAGTTACGGACTTTCTCCTATTTACACCAGCAGAATCAGTTTCCTTTCAAAGTTAGAAATATTTAAAGTAAATAAGATAATTTCTTTTTGGGCAAACGAAAAAACAAACCAAAATGCATCACGGGAATGTTTAGAAAAGGGAACCGTTTGGTTTCGTCCCCCGGATGATTGGGTTTATTCAACCCAGATGTTATGCATCGATTGTAAACAAAGCAAACTTCAGAAATATTAGCGAACGAAATATACACATGTTTTTTTTAATTTACCTGAACATTATAACCTCTATTTATAGCGATGTCGAAGTCGTAATACAATCATACCGGTCTCTACGTCAGGAGCTAAATATAACGTGAGGCGAAATAACGCTCTTCCCTTTTTTGTCGCTTGTTTTGTTCACAAATTTTGTACATAATTTTTTTCATTGAAATTTGGCTTAATTGATCAGGAAAATTACTGCGATGTCTATTATTATACACAAACTTAACATAACCATCGTTTAAAAGCGTACCCAAAATTTGATATAAAATCGGACCAAGCAGCTTTAATGCCGCCGAGTATTTTGTATCAGCTAGGTTGAAGATTCATCTTATATTGTTGAGTGATTGAAACATCAGGTGTTGTAAAGGTAATAACTGTACTTATATTGATCTCTAACAAGTTTTACTCTGAAAAGAATTCCAGCAGGCAAAAGGTTGACAGATGTTTGTGAGTTGAGATTACCTCCCTTGATAGCTATCCTCCTTAATAATTAATGAAGCATATCAAAAGCAGACTACAACTTAATAATGCATTGATGCATGTAGAAAGTGAAGCAAAACTATAAGATTCTTCGATTTCTTAAAACTGGAAGGAATTTGGGATGTTACGGTCCACCTGGCTTCTTTTGATTTGATAGCGATCACTCTGAACATGGAATGGGGAGTTAAACAGTCTCCTTCTCTAGAGAGCCCATATCTTCCGAGTTTGTAGATTCATTCACCATCTGTAACCTCCCCATGACAGCTAGTACTGTTATTTGTAGACCAACTAGTGCTTGGGATTATCTCACTTTAATATAATTTGTCTGTATCCATTTGATGAAGCAGGATTTGATGTGTGACTGTGTGGATTTACCATTCTGTTCAGTGATGGGTAAGAATGTAATTATTATTGTTTATACAGGGTGGCTAGCAGACATTTTGATTTCAGATCGAACGTGCTCAACAAAATGAAAGTTTTATTCACTCTGTGTACCAAAAACAGATATTATCATGTAGTCAAGTAACAATGCCCTTATACTGTGGAATCATTTCAATTTGGGGGGGGCCAATTTTCGTGGATTTTGGGTTTTTTGCATATTCGTAGGGATGTAATTTCATGGATGCATCGGTTTTCAGTTTCAGAAAGATAACTTTTTAGCTCACCTGAGCTGAAAGCTCAAGTGAGCTTATCTGATCACTTTTTGTCCGGCGTCCGTCTGTCTGTCCGTCTGTCTGTCTGTCCGTCTGTCTGTCTGTCCGTCCGTAAACTTTTTACATTTTCAACTTCTTCTCCAGAACCACTGGGGCGATTTCAACCAAACTTGGCACAAAGCATCCTTAGGTAAAGGGGATTTAAGTTTGTTAAAATGAAGGGCCACGCCCTCTTTCAAGGGGAGATAATAAAAAATCATTGAAAATTTGTTGGTATTTTTCAAAAAATCATCTTCTTAAAAACCATTTGGCCAGAAAAGCTGAAACTTGTGTCGAAGTATCCTCAGGTAGTGTAGATTCAAGTTTGTTCAAATCATGATCCCCGG
>WFKH01003881.1:68193533-68204075 GCA_016163765.1 Magallana hongkongensis
CTTAAGTATATCATAAAAGTTGAAAAGAACATCTATAGGGATTGTTAATTATTCAATTTTATGAATAAAAACTGGATATTTTTAAAATTATAAAGTAAAACTCTATGCAATATCAATTCTTTTAAACTGGTTCATAAAAACGAAGCTAAGCCTTGAAGTAGCATCTGCTTACATGGTCGAGGTTTTGATAATTTGCCTCCACGACAGAAATCTTTCGGATCTGGTCCGCGATCTCGCTGTTCAGACGGCTGTTTTCTTGCTCGAGTTGACTCCGTCGAGCCTCCAGGTTACGGTTCTCCTCCTTGAGTCTAGAACACTGGTCCGACAAATTTGAGGTTCTTTCTTCCCAGTGAATTTTCATCTGAATAAATCAAACAAAAATTTAATGTAACTAAAGTATGTTCTCTTAATTTGAAAATACATATATTACAGAAAAATCATTTTTAAGCCACTTTGCACCATATGTCTAGATAAGCAAATTTGTAAATTATTCTCTCACAATACATTTCTTCAATCAGGGAACATGTATGATCTTTCAATGATTTTTCTACTTAAATGAATTGGACTTTCTCCCTGTTCTAAGTAACAACATTTGTTTTTTGTATGCTGTGTGTCAGCCTGTATTGCTGAAGTTTTTAGAATTTACTTGCTGTTTGTTTCAAGTCAGTGCCTTTTATCAGAAAACTTCCCCCCTAACAGAATGTTTACTGCATAACATTAAATTTTCATCAAGATATTATTTTTGCCTTATTTGCTCTCATCATCAGTGCACAAAGTATAAAAGAAGGCAACAAAAACCTGTATACAGTATATAAATGTCATAGGGTAGACATTTGTGTGACTGTCAGTCAACTAATCTGATCTCAAAAGCTCAGTGGTTAGAGCACTGGCAGAGGCCTTGGGTTCAAGTCCTGCTTGAGACTTGACTTTCTACCACCTGTTACACATATAATAAGACTGATCTTTTCTGAGTTGGCCTGCATGCTGGCAATGATTTTGTTATACTGACCTTATCAAAGTCGGCCTGCATGCTGGCGATGATTTTGTTATACTGACCTTTTCTGAGTCGGCCTGCATGCTGGCAATGATTTTGTTGTATTCCACACTCTTGTCCCCGCCCTGCTCGGCTATACTCCTCTGTAGGTTGTCCACCTGTTGTTTCAGGGTCAGGTTCTCATGTTGTATGGATGAATGTCTACAACAGAAAACAGCCAATTACAAAACTATTACAAGAGTCAACAACAGATTACAAAACTACAACAGACAGCAACAGATTACAAAACTATGACGGATGACAAATGATTACAAGACTATGACAGATGACAGCAGATTACAAAACTATGACAGAAGACAACTGCTTAACAAACTACAACAACTGATTAACAAACTACAACAACTGATTAACAAACTACAACATATGACAATTGTTGAACAGACAATAACACTGATGAACAGAATACATCAGATCTGTTTAATTAACAACAACATAGGACAACTGTTATACAGACACGTATAACCATTAGCTATTTCACCTCTACAGGAAGAAGGATACTTGCTCACAAACACAATACATGAAACATCCTAAATCTGACATTCATCAAGAATTTATCAATAGTTGCTTAATTAAACTGTCTCCAAAAAAAAGGAGCCTATTACTAAATGATAAATGCATGGAGTTATTGACTTGTCTATTTATTTCACTTAACAACGTACTTTTCTTGGAGCTGATCCAGTTTTGACTGCAACTTGTTATGTAGCTCCTACAAAAGACAAAATAAAAACAGGTGTTTTGTTAATAAATTAATATCGGTGATAGTAATCAGTAATAATATCATCTTAAAATGATGTTACATTCATTTACATGCATATCATCTCTGAGTCAGTAAGACACTTACCATCTTGGTGTGACAATTACAATGTCAGTGAAAAGATTATTATCAATGTCTCTGAGATACTTAGCATCTTACTGTGACAATTACAATCTCAGCGTGACACTTACCATTTCAGTTTGATAATTCAATCTCAATGAGACTCTTATCATCTCAGTGTAACATTTACAATCTCAGTGAGACACTTACCATCTCGGTGTGACATTTCTCCTCGGAGGCCGTGTGGGCACTCTGTATGAAGTCCAGGTCTTTCTGAGTCTTGTTGAGCATGTTGTTCTTCTCCAGAAGTGTGGCCTCAGTCTTGTGCAGCTACAACAAAAACAGCATCATTCAGTTTACACAGTCTGCACAGGTACAATAGGCTCTGACTGTGAGAACTGTTAGCTCTTCCTCATTGAAACAAATTTCTTTGCTTTATGTTGCAGTATAAATCTAATCTTTATTTGGAAAAGGTCCAACAGAATCTTTCAAAAGCTCTTCAAAACTGATGAAATTTCCCTTATTTTTAAGCAAGCTTTTCAGTGCAATTTACACAAGTAGCAGACAAGGCTCATAAGATGTTACCAATTTCTTAATAAATGGGAGACACTTACCTCGTTCTCTGTGAGATTGAGTTTGTTCTCAAGGTTTGTGATGCGATGGAGAAGGCCCTGGATGTTGTCCTTCAGACTGCTGACCTCCTTCTCCCGCGTGTCCAGCTGACGGGACCACTCCTCTTTCTCATGCTGGATACGCCTACAGAACAAAGCAATGCTTGAAATAACCTACCAGAGACCTCAACACATCGATGCTAAAAATAACACACCAATCAGAGACCTCAACACATCAATGCTTAAAAAAAAAAACATCGATCCAAGACCTCAACAAACCAATGCTAAAAATAGCACACCAACCAAGAAACCTCAACACATCATCTGGTTATCTTCTTCATTAATGACCTTAATTGTGCACAGTTATACCTTACTGAAAACATATACTATCTTATATAACTTAACCAATCATACAACTGGCAGTACTGTTATATCTGTTGTATACCAACCTCTCTGCCTCACTTCTGGCTTGTTCTGCCTTGTCAAGCTCCAGGGAACTCGAGTGATATCGTGTCTTCAAGGATGATAGCTACAAGAAAATATCTGGTTATCAAACATACATGACGTCTACTTCTTGCCTCAAATACTATAAAACCAAACATTAAAATAGTTAAATTTATTTTGGAGTCAAGAGTGCAAATTTTGCACATAATTTTATATTACTTCTTATAAAAAAAAAAAAAAAATTCAGCACAGCTGTCTTGCATCCGTTTTCCAAATTGAATTTTATCTGTAAGTTCAATGACCTTAAAAATGAAACTAAGACATGAATCAACAATTATCGCAAAGCTCACTTGGGTGTATTCGTTGCGAGCGATGGACTGATGCGTTGAGTGACGACACTATTGGGATCGCGAGTTGCAGTTATAAAACAAGCATTTTCATTGGCCGTTGTAGTACCCGCCCACTCTTACCTGCTAACGTGGTATTGTTAATTTATGCACCAACTGCCAGATGTGTCGTTTAACTGTATCTGAACTGCAAAAACTAAATCACTGCAATAATTGACAGTTCTCACAATAATCGCTTCTTCTTTTTTTGTATAAACAATTGTCAAAAACACGCTGTTTAAACAGGTTCAATCCCCAATTCATTTTTCAGTATAATACATACTTCATCGATAAATTCAAATCATTTCAACGCATCAATTTAAGATGAGGCAGTATTTATTTTCTTGTAGCTTATTCCAAAGAATTCACAACAGATACTGACAATAAATATTACATGTATTGCATTTTATTGAACTTTGACCGATTAATATGACACACTTAGAACTAGAATGAACAGAACAGAACAGATCATTTATTTCTAATTCAGAGTCCAGAACAGACAAGTACATATTATTATAATTACAAGAGAAAGACAAGCCAATGATAGTGTAAAAATTATTAAAGTATAACAATTATAGCAAAAGACAATGTTAATTCCAACAATATTTCACTTAAAAAGGAGTACTATAGCATGTTATCATTTATAAATTGTGCATGTGTTTTCAAACATGCACAAAATTTGAAATTTACGGGTATACACGTGTTCAATAATTGATCTGTGATTAACGTTATTTTGTAACTCACTTAGTCTGTAGAAACATTCATTTTATCAAATGTTTCTCGATATTCATCAGACAATATTTACTACTGATGTTGACACTTTACTTGCCGCTGATTTTCTCTCAAACACGCTAATCGACCTCGGATTGTAAAATTCACGTGCAGATCGAGTCGCCATTTTACCGTCAGTTTTCCATGTATATAAACAAACCACACTTCTTCATTTTGCGGAGCTGGTGACGATGTTTCAAAGATTTTCAGTACAGATTTTTTGTGAACAAAAAAGTGAAAACGTATGCTGTAAAACGTCTAATGGATTTCACGGCGTGTCAACCCGATTTTCCTGTGGATCTACATTTTGCAACAAGTTTTTTGTGAGGAAAAACTGTTCAACTCATGCGACATATATGGTACATTATGAACGGTAACGTAAAATTTATTTGTTCACTAAACAGTTTCTGACGAATTTTTTCACAATGAACTGAATAACATTATTCGATAAGCGAAGTACAATCTGTGACTGATGATATGCGCCGATCCCTGCTTTTAGGGAACTTTTCTTTTTCTTTTTTTTTTTCATTAACATTATTTACACATGTACGTAAACATCGCCCCGTTTGTTATCAAATTACTCTGTATGTAATTCTTTCCACGTGTTAGCATCATGTTCTCGACATGCATTTGATAAATGGGCGGGTCTATATAAATGCGCCAATCAGAATCTTTATTGCGAATCGCAATTGAAATACACACGTCTAGAAAGTGTCATCACTCAACGCAATGCTACATCGTTCACAGCGAATACACCCAAGTGAGCTTTGCGATAAAAACTGTTACGACTCATCACTAGTGATTGTGCCTCAATGTATTTCACATTAAATTTCTTTACACGTAATGTAAGGCTGCTACAGTAAAGCATCGTACAAATGCACAATAATTGGTGTCTCAGCATATTTATTTCACATTAAACATGTTAAATTTCATAATACCCGGTAATTATATATAAAGCTGCCAGATTCAAGCCTAGAACAAAAGCACAAAAAGAAAAAGCCATGGATTTAAAGTACAACCAGTACCCACCTCTGTGTCGAGCTTCTCCTTTGAGTCTCGCTCTTTCTCGAGCACCGAGTTGAGAACAGAGATCTCGGTGCGGAGGTTGCTGGTCTGGAGGTTGTACTGGACCGTGGCGTGAGATAGCGCCTCCTCGTTCAGCTTTATCTCGTTCTTCAGCTCCTCAATCTTGCTCTGTAGTTCCTCAGTCTCTGTTGTTAACATGGTCACCTCATCCCTGTGACGTAGCCTCTGCTTCTGGATTTCCAGCTGAAGAGAAAATATGTCCTTATTTATTACAAGTATTTATTTAGCATCAAAGACAGACAGTGTAAGACCTTCAAATCCTTTAAGGTATATGATTCACTGATAAGGGAGATAACTGCAATTAATAATATTTACTATTCCTTTGCAGAATAGTTCTATTTAGAGTGCTTTTATTCTATTGTTTTGGTCTGCAAATATATGCTGATACATGCATTGTGTGCAGTTCAAAAATTAAAATCATTTTTGAAAACTACTTTTTCAGCAAACAAGACACAGATTCTCTTAAAAATTAAATCTTGCAACTGTGAGAAACTACTCCATTTTATTCACACTTGAGAAAAAATAAATACGTTTGAACTAAACATATTTGGGGTGATGGGAGAAAAAAATAGAAATGCTTTTGTTGAGCATATTAGGGGTGATGGAGAAGATCCCCTACCTGAAAGGCGTTATTTTCTGCACGTAATTTCCGCAGTAATTCATTCGCTGACTTCCTGTCCTCATCCACAGCCTCCAATTTATTTTCTGCTTCTGACTAAAATACAGGAAATAGTCTCGTAAAACCACTGTTAATATTTCACTTTGGTTTGTTTTACTTTTATTTTGACAGATATCATATAGGATTAAAGCCGACAAAGGATACATACAAACTGTCGACAATGTTCTACCACCACCGATATACATGTACAATATCTATAAAGAGTGAGGCTGTTGAGTGGAAATACCAAGCAGTTGTAACAGATCAGAGTATAAGATCAAACAACATATCTAACAACTAACCAACACCAAACTTTAAAAGAATATCAGTATACCTTAAAATAGGTTTAAGACTTTAACGTTTCAAGCATTTTTTCAAAGTCCAGCAATTAATTTCATTTTCATCCATCAAAGAAGCATTTAAGAAGCAGAGCAGAACACTCAAGATAATTTAAGGAAGATTTTTTTAACATCCAAACCCAACACCAAGAGAAGCAGGCATTACAATCAAGATCTGTCGAAGGGTTAAAAATAACAATAGTACTAAATCTTACGTCTTCATCATCATCATCTAAGGTGTATTCCTGAAAGCAATGCATGGTCAAAGTCAATCAAATCACATGACTGCGATCTCCAGAAAGGCAATACTGTGGAATCATATTTATTCGTGGGGGTCAATATTTGTGGATAGCCTAAACTTTCCTGGGGACGTAATTTTGATGTAGCAAGTTCAGGATAATTTTAATGATATCAAACAAATGCTTGATGCATATACTTCCGTGAAAACATAAATTCATGGGCAAGGGTTACCCAGGAACATTGGTCCTCCATGAACAATGATGATTCAACAGTTTGTATTTAGTGGAGAAAAAAAACAAAAATACTCAGCAATCATTGGAATAAAAAGTGGCCAATTTTTTTTTATTTCATGTGCACAGCTTTCTAATGAACATGTCTTCAGAGAATAATGCAACACACAGTCTCTATTCATTATTTATTGAAGTGAATCGTTAAAAAATGTAGACGTAAAAAATATATAATATCAAAATCTGACAAACAACTGTTACAAATGTTGGCCAAGCCACACATATTGTCTGACTCAACTGTACTGAGACCCCAGTAACTTCTACTTGTGAGCAGACCAGTCTAAATTTGCCACCTTTTCCAAGTCCTTCCCTGGTCTCTACTAGCACCCTACTAACAGCGCCGCCACCATGCTTACCTTTTGGGCCTCGGTCGTGATCTGCTCCTTGTGAAGAGCCTGTTGAATCTTTTGCTGGTCCTCGTTAAACTGCTCCTGAAGCTGCCGAGCATTCTTTTCGTTCTGAAGCTGCCTCTGCAGGTCTGATTTCTCATCCTCCAACTACACGAGGAGAGAGGAAGGAGAGATGTTTGCATGTTAACATATTAACAGCTCACATACAATGGTATGAAGATGTTTACTTACTCAAAAGTTTTTAATTTTATCTCTGTTGATTTACCTGTTTAATTATATTGATTTACCTGTTTGATGTTGATTTACCTGTTTGATATTGTTGTTGGCTGTTCTCAGATCCAGCTGAAGGTTCCTCATTTGTAGTTCTGTTTTCTGTTTAGCCTCCAACTCACTGTAAACCAATGAAAATAAAACAATATAGAAAACTGAAGTACAGCATAATGCTTCCCTGTTATATTGTCTTACAGAATTCTAGTATTCCAAGCTTTCACATGTCATTTCTCAAGATTACAAATACATAGAAATTGGCAATTTACTAACGCACAAACTGAAAATCTTTTAAATAAAAACTAATCGATGGAATTCATCCTAACATGTAATATTTAGGTTAAAATTAGTCCTGAAGATAAACCGCACAATAAAGTAATTAGAAATTGATACCCTGTGACTGAGTTTGTTGTTTAGACCCTGTGACTGAGTTTGCTGTTTAGACCCTGTGACTGAGCCTGCTGTTGAGACCCTGTCACTGAGCCTGCTGTTGAGACCCTGTCACTAAGCCTGCTATTGAGACCCTGTCCTTGAGTCTAATGTTGATACCCTGTCACCGAGTCTGCTGTTTAGAACCTGTCACTGAGTCCGCTGTTGAGACCCTGTCACTGAGTCTGCTATTGAGACCATGTCACTGAGTCTGCTGTTGAGACCCTGTCACTGAGTCTGCTGTTGAGACCCTGTCAGTGAGTCTGCTCTTAAGACCCTGTCACTGAGTCTGCTATTGAGACCCTGTCACTGAGTCTGCTTTTAGGACACTGTCACTGAGTCTGCTGTTGAGACCCTCTCACTGAGTCTGCTCTTAAGACCCTGTCACTGAGTCTGCTGTTGAGACCCTGTCACTGATCATGAGTTTGCTGTTGAGACCCTGTCACTGAGTCTGCCATTCAGGTCCTGTCACTGGGTCTGCTACTGAAACCCTGTCACTGAGTCTGCTTTTGGGACACTGTCACTTAGTCTGCTGTTGAGACCCTGTCACTGAGTCTGCTGTAAAGACCCTGTCACTGAGTCTGCTGTTTAGACCCTGTCACTGAGTCTGCTGTAAAGATCCTGTCACTGAGTCTGCTGTTGAGACCCTGTCACTGAGTCTGCCGTTGAGTCCCTGTCACTTAGCGTGCTGTTTACCTGGTAAACTGTTCCTCTTTTCGAGTTAGCTGATCCTTGGTTTTACCGAGCAGTGTCTCAGCGTTCTTTCTCATCTCGGCCTCCTCACTGAGATTGTACTCGAGATTGCGGATCTTCTGCTCCATGTCGAGTTTGGTCTGCTCCAGGGAGGATCGAGTCTGACTCAAGTTGTCTATTTTCCTACAAAACATGAAATCATACATGAGAGATTCCAATCCAAACGATGAGTTAAACACAATCTTGTCAATATGCATACAGTGGAATCAATACAACGCTAACCAATTACAGAATTATTTGTACTTGTTAGCTACAAATCTTTAAAAACAAATATATCTAGAGACCTGAAAGCTTGAGTTGTGTTTCAGTGCAAAAGTTCAATGGACCCAAGTACATGATATGCAACATCCTAAATAATTCTACCCTCTCCCCCACCCCTTTAAAACATTTTTTCTGTCATGATGTATTACAAATGAAAGATGTAAATATCAATTGCCTATTATAGAAAGAGACCTTTAACCATACATCCATTTTTGTGTTACAAAATCTGCAAAAGAATGGTGTATATGAGTAACTTTTCTTATCTGCATTAGTCCTTTTTTTTTGCAATAGTATAAATTTTGAAGATTTCAAATAATACAAGAATGAGGTAAAAATTCTGTGCACTGTATTTTTTTAACGTAAAAGCAATTGCGAACCAAACAAAACTTAGATAACTGTGCAAATAAACAGATAAACATGGTATATGTACTGTTTACAAAACAGCAATCACTGGCCAATCTGGATTTAACCTTGACCCTTGACCTACTTGATGAGTTCGTTCTTCTCCTTGCTCAGTGACCTCATCTTATTCTCCAGGGTCATCCTGGTGTTCCTCTCCTGGTCCAGCCTCTTGTTCTGTTCGTGCATGTGTTCCTGTAGTTTGAGCACCGTGGCTGGATCTACAACCGAATTAAGGGTATCAACCTTTCCCTTGTATGTGTATCAACATTTTAATTTTGTCAGCCAAAAATGTCAGATATTCAAGATGAAAATTGCTCATTGATCAAAACTGGTCAAAGTCATAATAAATATCAGTTTACAGACTTTGGACTAGTTCTGATTGAAGCGCAATTTCATTTTAATTATATTTTGATTATCCGACATGTTTACTCAAAATATTGTATTATTAATAGTATAATATATCATACAATCATGTAGAACTTTCTAATCTTAAAATCTTATTTTCCAATTCAAATATTAATTAGTAAACCTTTCTTGAGAATATTTTTCAGTGTTTAGAAATAACAAGACATTAAATTCTGTGACAATGCTCCACCAATGTGTCTCGCACACAGTGACCTTTGATCTTAGCAATGACCCTGACCTGAGAGATTCATGGAGGCGAGGACGTCCTTGCCGTAGGGAGTGTTACTCTGGTAGATCATGCTGTCCCCGTTCTCTGTGGAGGTGTAGGAGAAGGCATCATCGTCCGGCAGATCTAACCCCCGATACGGACCGTAGTTACCCCCGGGCAGGCCCCGAAGATAACTCCCCATATTGTCTGCAGGTCTGTAAAACAGGATTTACATGTATAGTACACAGAAATAATAAAACTATTTAAAAATACAAAAATTTCTAATCTAAAATTAAAATCCTCACAGTTCTTTATCTTATCTGTATACAAAACAAGACACTTCGATTCATACATAATGAAATATTACTTGTCATTGTGCAAGTACGGTACCCACCTCAAAGCTTCAATCTAAAGTTTGCATTTCTACACAATATTTTCTTAAAAATATACATTCCTTTGTATAATGATATCTAAACAAATGCAACCCTAATTTGGCAATATGAGAGCTAAAATGTAAAAATACCCCCATCTTACTACATGTACTACACACCTTTGTCGTACCTGCCATGTTTGACCCCATCCTTAGTTATTGTTTACACAGTATCCATAGAACACATTATTACGGGAAAAATTTAATGCAGGTGTTCTAGACAGAATCAAAGATTATGATGTCATAGACAATAACTGACATCATAAAAGCAGGAGAAAATTTGAAATTGTGCCAAAAGACAGAGTTTACTTTATTGTGATGTCATACATCAACTACCTATATCCTCCA
>WFKH01003881.1:68208110-68224865 GCA_016163765.1 Magallana hongkongensis
TACCATACTTAGTTGTCAAGATATTTTGATTTTGTTACTGTTATGATAATTTGATCAGAGTTAAGGCTATTGTTGCTCAGGTGAGCGATGTGGCCCCTGGGCCTCTTGTTAAATATGCATGTATTGACCAATTTTTTGTATGTACATATGCACTCTCCTCATCGACATGTTTCCATTTGCATCACTAAATGATTTCCAAGAAGTATGGTATCAGAGCTTTTGAAAAGTTAAGATACTAAATTTCTACAGTTCATCAAGTTTGAGGTAAAATAAAAACCAAAACACCTTTTATATAAAGAAACAAAAACAAAAATGCCTTTATGGATTCATACACATACTAGATAAGAAGATGGAGTGAAAGCCACAAAGACATTATTTCTTCTGTTCTAGACTATTTTAGAATTAACAAGCTACAAGTTTACAATCTCCCATTTTGACGAGCCAGATGTAAAAATAAAATATTCTGCTAGGTTTTATGTCAATAAGTTGCATGCAACCTCAAACTACACAGCTTCAATAAAAAGTTTTTCTTTATCAATGTGTATATTACAATAAATAAAATCCTTTGAAGAACTGCCCATATTTATCCGACTTTGGTGTGAATTTGAGAATAAATAAATATTTTTGGGAGGCAAATATGTCGCTGTCTGGAGGTCAAGTGGTTTATATTTCAAGGTCTTTAACAGAAATAAGAAAACTATCATCACTTGCAGTACTCTGATGATTTCTATGGCAACCGGCTGCATTGCATAAAGTACAGTCGCACCTGCTGTTACGGCCACCTTTAATCAGCGGCCACTCGCCATGAGCGGCCAGTTTCAATCCCGCCCGTTTAGTTTTTCACTATATTTTAACTGATTTAAGCGGCCACCTGTCTAACGCGGCCAGCGGCCGGTGTTTTTAGGTCCTGTGGTTACAACATGCCTGTTTTCAACGGCCATTTTGTCTGTTTTGTCACATGACTTCTGACTCTGACATGTGACCCCGTATCGAAAGAAGCCAAACTTCGACAGCTGATAATGAGTTAATGACAAATAATTGTGTAATTTGAAGTCTGCTGAAATTTAATGAGATAATTGATTATACCACCTGTTTCGTGTTGTTTATATATCTACATGTACTTATATACTTCATTACAAAGTTATTAACTGGCCAGTATTGCGCTTAACAGCTTAACATGTACAGCAATTTGCCGATAATACGCACCTTTTTCTAGAAATTTTCTTTGAGAGAATTAAAGGGGTGCCTATGATACACCCTAATGGAATTTTGACACTTTTTAAGAGGTTAAACATTGGATATTGTAGTTCAGTACATAGCCTTTGTACGGAAACGCTACTTCTGATTGTTTACCGCATTTAATCAACTGAAAATTATTGTTTGGGCGTATTTAGCAGAAAATGTTTTGCTCTTAATCCCTTGATAGATAAAATAAATTAAAACGGCCATTTAAAATTAATATAAACTGTTTATTCAGCAATCCGAGCTGTGCATTCACCATCTCCGTGTATGCCGCCATTACAGATGCTATTAATAAATCTGTGCAATAGAGCCAAAATGAATATACTAGGTGTTTTTTCTTCATTAATTTGAAACCTGGAATAAGAGGCCACCTGTCTTAAGCGGCCAATTTGTCATTGTCCCAGAAGTGGCCGCTTAAAACAGGTGCGACTGTATTTCATAACTTCTAATCTTGGGAACAAATATTATTTAAGATTTTTGGCGTAAAATTTTAAACTTATGATATATATCTTATTCTGTTCATAACTAAAGAAGTTTAGCAAGTTCAGCAGTTTAATTAATTAGCCCCATTCTCAGATTACGATCTCGCACCTTTAATGTGAAAATGGATGACTTATTGTTTAACAATTGACCACTGCAGTGAGATCACTTCCAAGTGTTACATAACAATTCATTGGTCTGAAGCCATAAATAACGTGGGGCTAATCTATGAGAGCTGTGTGCACTGAAGTGATGCGAGATTTCCGGTTGCACATGGTGATTGAACAAACACAGACTGACTGATATACACAAACGGGTGGAAAAGAGAAACACATTAAAAAGAAAATTTTAAGGAGTCACCAAAAATTGATTTTCGCCACATTTGGATTTCTTTTCACCAATTTTGAAAAAAATTCGCCATTGGCGAAATTGGCAAAGCCCAGCTCGAGCCGTGGGCGAGATCTGTTTTGATGCAGGGAACAATGGATAAATATTCAAATACACGGGAATATAATTAAGAATGGAGCATTTTAACAGAATAAAATATAAGACCATACAATTCGCATTACAAACAATATCGCCAGTCTTACTCCCGTGTTATCCAGAATCACGGCTTGAAAAAAATGGGGTGAAGTGTAATATGCAACCCCCACTTTTGATCTAATTTTGTTTGAAAAAAATGCGTATTTATTTATAACAAGACTTAACGGTATAAACTGAAATGAGTTGCTAGTTTGGATTTATATTCACAGTTGTTTAAATTGATAGCAATGACAGGGAAATTGATCGATAATTGAGCAGTTATTATCCCGTATAAGGGCGATCGATAAGTGGCCGGAGATAACTCTTACTAATTATAAGCAGTCGGTTCTTTTCATCGCGGCCGGTTTACAGAATAGACAAGATCCAGATTGCACAACATTTTTTAAACATAAAATGATAAGAAAATGTCAAGGGACTGAATAACTTAGCCGGATTGGACAACATGCCGGAATGCACAACATCCTGATTCAGCAAGTTTTACTGTAACTGTTTTACAGGGGTATAACAATACCAAATGTTAACGTTAATCTCTATCTCTGAAGCACAATGGGTGTAGCTTCGTTCTACTGAGTTCGAATACAGCAGGGACTTTTGTTTTTATGAATAGCGGTGAAGTTTTGAAAGTTGATTTTTCCCAAAAAATTGAGTTTTTTATCTGTCATTGTCAAGTCAAACACATGCTTCCTAGTAGGAATCCATATCTCTAAGTAATTTAGAAATTCAAGCTTGTATGCAGAACTTTTCCCAAAGATGTGGAGGACCCTTAATGTAGGGAAAACAATTGTTTAGTACCTATTGTCTAACCTTATCAAAACGTAATTTACAAGGCACCGTAGAGTGCATACTGATGAAAAATAAAAATGAGGAGAGGGCAATGATTTGATGGATGAAGGCTTGTTTTATTTATTTTTTTAAAGGAGAGGAGAAAGCACAGAAAGACTGTGGAAGCCAAGCGGACGGTGGAAATGAAACTGGAAGCGGAGATTGACAAGTACGATGGCCGTGTTACATCTTTACAATAACCGTGTTACATCTCTAGATAACCCAGGGTTGCAAATAACCACTCGCAAATGCGAGTAATTTTTACTATGGGTGACTATTTCTCAAAGATTTAATTGCCCACATGGCGAGTGTAAATTTTATTGGCACTCAAGGAACAACTTGGGCGAAATAGTCGCTTTTTGATCTGTAACTTCCCTGGGATTTCCTCCAAAAGAGAAGTTGAAGTCGCCCTATATTATGAGTTCACAATCATTTAAATTAACCCCAAAGGCAATCAAATGATAATTAACTAATTCTGAAGACGTTTTCACAGCCTCAGTTAACCCCTGTTGTGATTAATAACTCCCAGTTGTCTTATCTTTAGGGGTTATATATGGGTGATGCAACCACATACTGTGCAACCGTTGTTTATAACTTTTAGTGTTGATTTTACAATTAGTTGGTAACTTTTAATTAGTTAATAATTCTGCCAATATCATTGGGCCCCTTAAAATTATTGTGGGCTTGTATAACTTGAAAAGTTGGGAGCCCACATGGCCCCTGGATTTGAAAATGTTATTTGCAACTCTGTAACCGTATTACATCTTTACGATAACATTGTTACATCTTTGCGATAATCGTGTTACATCTCTAGATAACTGTGTTACATCTTTAGGTGAAATTAATATAATATGGAATTTCACTGCAGATAACAATATAGCAAACCAGATACTTAAAAATCTCAAGATCAATAATTTTAAATATATATACCGATATGTAAAATCAACATTTCTTAAATTAACTAACAGGTTTTCTTGCTTAAAAAAATTCAATGTGACATTTGATACTTCTCTATTCATGTAATTAGTGTTGATGTGCTGAGTAAATCTTGATTAATTGTACCGTGATTTTGTTTCAACAGAAATACTCAGTTACAGAAAGAAGTGGCCAGTCTGAAGACTTACCTGAAGGTTGCCAAAAAGAGGCTGAAGGTGAGTGTGTCCACCCTAGTGCCCCCCCACCCCCACCCCCCAGTGTGTGATCCGTACCCCCTGGGGCCTCTCTCACATTGATGTTATACCTCTGTTTTGTATAATACAACATGCAAGCAATTATGAAAGGGAGGGGTGTGCAGAATACTTCTTCGAGAATTTTAAAGGAAAAGAATGAAATATTAGTTCTAACATTTGCTCTTACCTGGTAGTCTATCTGTCATTTTTATCTGCAATATCAAGCACTATGCAGAGACTTGGCCAGTCTTCTCTAGCAATCTGGCAAATTTTACCGATAGTTTAAGTCAGACTCTATTTCTGCTATGCGTAACAGCCTCAGCATACTTGCATGCAATATTTTATCTCAAGGCATTGAATTTCAGGAGCTTGATGCAAATTTCACAATTGACAGTGTATGTATGATCTCCTATTGACTATATAGTTAGACACTGTACAGTATTTGTTAGATGACACTGTTAGCTGTATAGTCAAACCTTAGTCATATAGCCAAATGTAGTCAGTTTCTGAAATCAGTCTACAGATTACATTCTATAGCCAGGTTTTCATTTAGATGACTTTAGATCTATGAACCATGTGATTCAATTTCGATTTGTCTTACTCTGCTTTTGTCTGTCCTCTTTATGTACACTTGTTCTTGTACTGCTGGGGAAATCACTGCCAGGAAAGTTAAACATTTACCCAGGTTTGCTAGCCATGGCTGTTTTACAAAATTATACCATCTAGACAAAGAAGTTCAAGAGGTTGGTTAATGTTGAAGGGAAATAAATAAAAAAAAAAATTAACATAATGCAAGTGACTTTGTGGTGCCAAGGTTTTTATTGGGTTAAGTTATGTCAAGTTTGAAGATTATTCAAGTAATGCCTGTACTTGACCAACCAGCATAAACCACAATACAGAAAGTTTTGTATCTTAAATGAATATTACCAGACCTGGAGCAGTGACTTCCCCTGTCTGTTTCTGTGTCTGTCATTACCTCCCCTTTCCTGCTTCCTTCAGGGCCTCGATTCCCACGACTCCAGAATTAACTCCCTTTCTGCTGACTTTGACAGAGAGCGCGTTACCATGGAGAGCACCCTGTCCTCGGTCCGACAGCAGGTAATGCCTCGGTCCTTAATGCACTGTCTCACACCTAACAACCCTCCCAATAGTGTTCTCTAATATCATTACAGATCTAAAGAAAGATCAAGTTTATTTTTTGCCTTATATTTTTAACTTACTAAAATCAGTGAACCATGCTCTGGATAGAGTCTTTGATATTTTTTTTTCTCAAATTGTTATAGATTTTCACTAGAATAGTTATTAACTTAAACTTACAGAAGGATTAAATTATTCCGTTTACCCATAGGTATTAAAAAAAACCCTCTGGATATTTTGAAATTTGTGTTAGATACTTATCAATGTATTTATATACCGGTAAACCTCAGAATTCTACTGGTCTGACAGGAAAAATAAACATTTAATGATGTATTGTCTGTTGTATCCCTATATGGGTAAAGTTATGCATTTACTAGATGTTTTTACATAAAGGTGATGCCTCATAAAGGTGATGCCTCGTCTCGGTGAGCTTTGTAATCTGTGATTACCTATGTTTTGTTTTGTAATGGATGCTAATTAAATGGTCGTCCAAGACTAGATCTACATCAAGTGTAACATGATTACTTCCTAGTTTCCCTCTTTGACACTTGTATTTGATGCCATACATTTTGTGACCTTATCATTGTCAACCCTGCAGCTTCAGGATTTACAGTTGAACTTGGAGAGAGAGATACAGGAAAAAGAGCTCTTGCAAGCCAAGAACTTCAAGCTGAAAAATGAGCTTGCTGAGCACGAGCGGCTCAAGAAGCTGCTCAAAAAGCTGGAGCTTGCTAAAGATAAGCTGCAGAGGGAATATGACGAGTATAAGGTATCAACTCCTGCCATTGTGAATGTTGCATGATGGGATTGGATGCTGTTTCACTGTTTGGGTTCTTTGGAGGAACAAAGCATGACCACTTTCATCATTATAGTCTTTTTGCAGCTTCTTGTCTGTCAGAGAGATTTTATTGACTTTGAGAATTTTCTGAGGAATATTTCGTTTGTCTTTTTTGTTGGATGCATGCACTTGATTGGTTCTGTTGTTCTTTATTTCACAGCATTTGATGATATTTCACTGAGTGTTACACACCTGTGGAACCTGTGGAACATTGAGCAGCTTTGAAATTATATTATTGAATTCATTTCCTCTAGACTAGTATGAACATTAAGCATGTTTAGTACTTTTATACAGCAGTTCTCCTTCCCACTTCTCACCAAAGTACATGTACCAGCTTTCAGTGACAGTTACTGTAAACCAATTATTGTTTGCTACGACTATATCTTGCAATTTACCTGAGATGAACTGGTTCTTGGCAAATAATTTTGCAACCAAGCCTTATCCACACCTGTTTTTTAATTACATCTATATGGCAAATACTGGGACACGGCGAGAAATATTCATGACAATGAGGCTCTTGTGAACCTCGCAAAAATTTCTCGCACGCGAATAAAAGTTGGTTTACAGTACATTGAATTTATTTATTTTAATTATCATCTAATTATATGTATTCATTTATAAAGTATGGTGCAAGCATTTTGGATGATTAAATGAATATTGCATTAAATCTTGCTGCATGCAGTACAGCTGTGTGATTAAGAATGTTGATGATGGTCCTGAATCTAAAACCTAGTAACAGTACCTGCCAATGTCAAAAATAAATAAAAACATGAGCAGCACTGTGCAGCTTGCAATAAAATAAAAACATATTTAGTGAATTTCTAATACTACAGTAAGTTAAAGTTATTAGCCTCTTTGATATTTTATTACTTATCATAAGTAAGAAATTTAATAGTTGCAGATCTATTCAATTCTTATGCTTAGCATTCTGAATTCAATTTAAGGGATATCTCACTCTGTATTGATTTAGTTGAAATTTTTATTTTTCATTTTCATTATTGCAATTTTAACATATTCTTAATGCAACTTTTGGTATTTTCTTGTCACATGCAAAGGTAACACTTGGATTGTCAAGCTACTAATTCATTGTAGAGTTTGGCTATGAGGTTGAAAATACAGATGTATGTTGTGTGATCATTGTGTTTTCCTTTTCTTTACACAGAATAAGGTGGGATCAGACTATGTGGAGAGGGAGGATCTAGAGAGAGTCCGACGTGAAATTGAAGCTCGATACCGAATGGAACTGAATCGGAAACTCGAGGATGTCAACAATTATCTCGAGGAACAAGCTCGAGCCAGGGATAAACTGGATGTGTCTCGAGATGAGACCGAATTCAAGATCAGGGATGATCACAAAAAGATTCAGGTCTGAATATTTGTCTTATTTGCACAACTATAAACTTCAAAGTAAAAAGTTTAATTGTACTAGTCCAGATCAAATTAGTTTTGCCATAGTTCTCTTATTGGTAATACATGTCTTTTGATCTGCCGTTTACATTCACAGCTGTCCAAATACGTGGATATTAAATCCTCATTATAATGTTCTATGTTAAACAGAATGTTCTTTAATAAACCTTTTGGCTTAAAGCATTTTTATCTCATGTCCCAAAACTGTATGCAGGGAAGTTTTAGCAGCACCTGATTTATTTTCAAATTTCAACTTTATCCCCAACTGTGTTAAGGGCAAATCTAAAACAGGGCAAAATCTCAAATACAACAGTGATTGGGCAAAAAAAACACCGTAGTCAAATTTTTATTCCTACATTTATAAACTTTTCTTACTCTAACCATGTGCTAAATATCTACCGGTAATACTTTTAGTAAATTATGCTGATCAGTATATTAAAAAAAGCTGCTGAGAAATTGATACATTTCCTTTAAACTGTCATTTAAGTTGTGTCGAAGTTGATAAGTTTTGCCTTTACACTGTCAATATGAGCTGCAAAGAAGTTGATAAGTTTTGCCGTTACACTGTACCTATTTACAGGAGGAGAACTCGTCCTTGAAGTTGAAGTATGAGCAAGCTGTGGCTGAGAGAGAGAGCCGTGAGATGGAGGCCAAGCGTTACCGCGAGCTTTACGAGAGCGAGATGCAGTGGCGTATGCGTCTCAGTAACCAGCTGATGCAGACCTCGGACAAGGCCTTCAGCTACAAGTCTAAGTTAGTGTAAGTGCCACCCCTCACTGTTACAGGCATGCGGGAGCTGGCACGTTTATTTTTTGTTTTGGATGCTTAGATTCAGAGGTTAAAAGATTTAAATTTTTCACTTCCCTGGATGATGCATTCATTTCTTTATTTTTTAATAATGACATGATTTTCAATCTAGCATTTAGTTTCCTTTTTAATTTTGGTCTATATGCAGTTAGTAGTTTCTTCGTTCTTTGCACTACAGAGAAAAGCCTTAAGTTTGCTATTGTGTTTGCTAATGTGTTCAGCTTAAAGAGGCTGGGTGATAGACAAATAAACCTTCAGATCTACTTTAAATATGATTTTTTTAAGTTACGAACTATAATTTGATAAAGAAAAATTCCATATATTTTAGCTTTAAAATTTGAATATGTTTTATCTTTATACAGAACTCTTCTTCTTATGGAGATTATTATAGTCTAAAAATGGCCACGCCCATCCTGCCCTCCTATTTGCTATTTTTCTGTATTTCTATAGAGTATACATATTATCAAGAGATAATGATTTTGTGCTGCACAATAGTTGTCCAGACAAGCTGTAGTTACTGTGGTCACATTCTTTTGCATTTTCATTTTATGATATTTCTACCTCTACTCAATACATGTACATGTATTTGTTTGTCTGCATGTGTTGAATTATTTGCAGCTTAGAGAAACAGAAGAACCGAACGTTGAACACATTGGGTAACTTGACCTTCTCAGGGACGCTCAACGGCCAGCTCCTGGACGCCAGTCGGATATCGGGAACCACCGAGGACTTGTTCACCAGTAAGCTGAAGGCGGAGTTAGACCGCAGCATCAACAAACACCTAGAGGCCGGTACGTTCAGCAAAAGTTAGCTCCCTTGATCTGATTTCAAACAAGGTTTTTATTAATGGGCACAGGTTTTTGTGGGGGTTTAATATTCTGTATTGATTCTAAAAACTTTATGGTCACTGTGGCATATATTTTTTCTTCTGGTTCAAGTAGATCAAAAATTAATTTTTTTTTCACTATTCTCCCCTCCCCCACCCCCCCAAAAAAATTCCCCATAAATTCCTCCACAAAAACAATGTCACTCTCAAGATTTTTAGGGAAGTGTAATTCTTTCACTTTATTGCTTTTAATTACTATAAATTAGTTCACAAAAGGAATTCACTCTGGAGATATTTTTGGAAGTTCAAATTAATCTTTCACTTTTATTAGCTTATCTTAATAATCTTCTTTCAACTGATTTAACAATATTAACTGTATCTCTCTGTAAGGCTACTAGTTTCATCTTATAATAATCATGATGAGTTCATTCTCTTTAATAGATCAAAGTATATTTCATTAATCTTGGAAAATAGTAAAGTATCTAACTTCAACAATTTCTTGGGGTTTTTAGCTCACCTGAACCAAAGGTTCAAGTGAGCTTTTCTGATCACCCGTTGTCCGTCGTCCGTCCGTCTGTAAACTTTTCACATTTTCATCTTCTTCTCCAAAACCACTTGGCCAATTTTAACTAAATTTGGCAGAAAGCATTATTATTTAAAGGAGATTATAAATTATAAAATTCAAAGGCCAAACCCTTTTCAAATGGGAAATAATCGTGAAACTGTGAAAAAAGGGGGGGGGTGTCTTTTAAAATCTTCTTCTCAAGAACTGCTGCACCAGTATTGCCAATATTTATATGAAAACTTCTATATATAAGGCAGATTCTAAATTGTAAAAATGATGACCCCCAGTCTAATACTGGGACCCTTAGAAGGATTCAAAGTATGTGTTGTAAGCGTTCTGTTTTTTGTACAGTTAAGCAATTTTTGACAGAATTATGCCCCTGGGACTTAGAAAAATTCCAATTATTTGCTTTCTGTTCATTATCTCTGTGAAAATTGAACAAATTAATTACTGATATCACCAAAAAAAAGTGTTTTTATTAAAGATGTGATGTCGAAGGCTATTTCTTGAATGCTCTTGAATTGAGGTATCTGGGATACAAGTCCACAATATGTTAACTTAGAGACGTCATACTTGATAGGTTGATGCATCTCAGAGATGATCCCTATTGATTTTAAGTTCATGTATGTATGCTGCCCATGATAAGGGTTTATGCACCTTATAATGTATATCCAAGGGAGGGGGCATAAGTGTTTCACAACATCTCTTGTTGGATTCTTGAAAACGTGTAAACGTCAAAATGATTTGACCACAGGTTACTGTTGATTTTTTGGGATAAAAGTGTGCTTTAATGTTTAAAATGTGGATTAAATTATAGATCTGTTACGAAAATTTAGAGAAACTGCATGGAGTCGAAACATGGGTCGAAGCATTTCAACATTTACACATTTTCCAGAGTCAAAACATTTACACATTTTCCAGAATCAATGAGGGTTTGCGAAGAGAAGTGAATGAAGATGATGTCTGTCCACTTCTTATGAGAAAATGTATGCAAATGACAGTTAGGCCCATATAGTGTATTCCCTATAATTCAGCACATTTTAGTCAGGATATTTAGATACTAGTAGGTATGAGTTGTAATGAGTGTGTTATTTTACCCCCACACAATATGTTGTTCGGGATATGTTTTTGAAGGGGCATGGTCACGATTTTGGTCTGATTTTTTTTCCTGTTTTTTATTGTTTACTATAGCATTAAATGATTTATTCTTGATGTTGTCATGTCAAGAACTGTCAGTTAAGATGACAAATTATCATAGAACGGTAATGACATCAAAAATAAATCATTTAATGTTGATATTTACATTCCCTTCATGACATTGATGAAATGAATGATTTTTATGCCCCCTCCATAAAATGGCTGGGGCATATAGTGTTACCCCTTTCAGTCATTCCGACATTCCGTCCTGTCATTCCATCATCATTCACTTTCCAATCATTATCTCAACAACCGTTGCACACATTCAACTCGAATTTGATACATGGATGTGTCTTATGAATATACAGGTTGAATTCAAATTTTGGTCCCAGTCCAATGATTTTTGACAGAATTATGCCTCATGAACTAAGAAAAAAAATTAAAAATTCTCAGTTTCCGCTCTCTAACTTTTGAAGGGATGCATATATAAAGCTGATATTTCATATGTAGGTTATTTACAATTAAATGGCTATTGTTGTTCAGGTGAGCGATGTGGCCCATGGGCCTCTTGTTTTGTTTTGTTTTGTTTTTTCAAATAATTGTGGCATTCTAATGACTATTTTGAATGCCTTTATTAAGTTTTTATAAAACCATGAAATTTTTAAGTTTGTTGTTAGCATGCATTTACAAGTGGTATGTTCACTTGATACATCTCTGCTTATACTAATAGGTTCATTTAAGCAAGTATTTCCTGCAAACATTCAATGTTTAACCTCTCAATAATTATGAAGAAAACAGGCTGCAATCAATTTTGGAATTGCCTGGCTGACAACTTTTATCCCAGAGGTCTTTGTATAAATAGGGGGAAAAGACCCTATTAAACATTGATATGAATAAAACTTAAATTTGAATTTCCATTAGTTTGCTTGACCTACTATTTAAAATGGCTCCTTCTGTAATCTGTAGGAATACGATTTGATGTCAAGTTGTTGTAATGTGGTAAGGTCACACAGATTTATCTTGATTGACACGTGTGGTGTTGCTGTAGAATCTTGTCCTAAAGATATGTACTCTCTCTGATTATTCTTTAGTGTTAAGATGAACCCATCAAACAGCAATTTGTCTTCACTTATCTTTACTTCTTCAAGTTCATACAGAATCATGTAACTCCCCTAAAAAAAACATTTTAAAAATTGAAAACACAATGAACAATGAAAAACGAATGAACAATTACAAAACTGCTAAGTAAACCTAGAAAGCAATACATGTACATACATACTTTGAAATTTTTATTAAAAAAAAAATATGTACATGTTAGTATACAATTAAAGTACATGTATACCATTGAGGGAGTCAGCAAGATTCCAGTTCCCCAAGAGGAAGTCTTTTTCCTGAGGCGAAGCTGTTGTTAACGGAATAGAAATCAGTGTCCAGAAATTTTAAGTGGAGAATGTTATTCTACAGCAAGCAGCTTGAAGAGTAAAGATAGGGAGGGGGGTTGAAATGAATAGAATATATAATTGCTGTTTGAAATCACATACACCAACCAATTTACTGTTCCTGTAATACCACGTTGACATTCACAAAAAAATACTAACAACTCATTATTATCAAAATGCAATTAACAAATAAGCCCCCTGTGCAGTATGATCAAACTTGTTTATATCCACGCTACTCTAATTTTAAAACATAAACCACATGCTGGAAAATATTTTACAAATGTCAAATTTTAACGATCTCCGATCCTCAGCTAAGTTCAATAACTCTAAATTATCCGGAATTCTTTTATTCGTACCATAAATCTGACTTTTATACAGACAATTTAATTTAGTATTCTACTGCTAGTATAACAAAGAATCATAGAACTACATGCTTGGTGTAGTGGATCCGCGGAGCTCTCCCATGTAGATACATCTTGTTATGGAGTTCGAGCCATCGATGCATCGGCATTTTTTTTTTAAAACTCAACTTGTTTCTTTATTCCATTATATCCATCGTAGGTAAATTTGCAATAACTTTGTAAATGCATGGATACCCTCTAAAACTTTCATTTTATATCAATTCATTTATAAAGGTTAAAAGAAAAATATCATTCTTATGATGAAAAACAAATTTGAGGCTGAGGATCGGAGAACCTTAATTTCTTTATTCACAATCTGCTGAAATTTACTGTATCAAGTAAAGTTAACGAGAGACAGTCTTCATTTTCTGTGAGACTCGCTGATTTTTGTCTGTTGTCTGTTTCAGCACCTCATGACAACAGTAAACCCGTGATTCGCCTACATAGTGACTCCATGAATTCTTCATATGCCAAATCCAACGCCGACTACTTAGAAGTGCTCCAGAGAAAATACCATGTATAGCCTGCCCATCCTCCATCTCATTAATTCATCTTCTCCTAAACACTTGGACTCATTCTCCCTCAACCATGATTAGACACTGCTGTCATTTCAACGTTTCTTTCTTTCTTTTTTTTTTTCGTTGGAGATATTTACTGATTCATTCTTGAATGCTTACATATTCCTTGATATTTCTCTATGAAGGTCAAATTCTTAGTTTCGCTTTTTCGCGGAATATGTAACAAATTTCGAGAGAATGAAAAACTAAATTCTCTCCTCTTTTTTTCTCTCCTGTATGAAATAATATGCAATATTCTGAATATGCATGGAATTCAATCAAATATCATGATTATTTTTTGTTGTCATTTAATTCCAGACCTACATTTATTACTCACACATTATTTTTTCTACTGATGACCTTGAAATGGATGAATCACAAAGTGTATAAAATACTATAAGAATGATGATAGCTCATAGTGTTCTGTGGCAAAAATTAGGTCAATGTGACCTACTTTTTTTCCTCTTTGTTTACATGTACTCAGTTTTATGCAATATATGTTTTTATACAGGTTACACATTTTCTGTGATATTATTTCATTTAGTTTTAAAACTTCATATTTACTAGGATTTTTAAAGTTTAATTTACAAAGATCTGTGTATATTTGAAAAATTTTCAGGATTTTCTTTACAAGGTTGTGGTGATTTTTATTTCAAAATCTGATGGGAGCCCCTTGAGATGTCAAATACTCGTATTTATGTGAAGAAATTAGGCATTAATTTGTCTTTTCTTGATTTGCAATACCTTGATTATTAGTTTCTTACTGATTTAATTTTCTCAAAAAAATATTAATTTGGAGTTTAAAAAGATTTGAAGGTTTTTTAATGGTAATTTAATCTAGTCATCAAAGTGTACGAGAGGGAGAAAAACGCAGAGTATGCACATTATTAAGTAATCCAGAAATGGGTAAAATGGGAAACTCGGAGAATTAAAATGCAACAGTGATAGGTTGTCTGAGTTTTAAAGGGGGTTTACTTTTTTTGTGAGTTGTTTAAATCAGCACTCCGTCCTGTCTTGTAGTGTTAGTTTGCACACAACCTGTGTCCATCTATGTTTTATTCATTTTTTACATGCATATTTCATCATATTTAACTATAATTTTTTTTTTAATATTATAAATGTGATATTTTAATATATTAAAAATATGTAATACCCAATATCTTTTGTGTTGAATTTCTTCCGCTCCTATTTGTCCAATTTACAATGACATTTGTAAATCATGTATCGAAATTTAATATTGGTTGACTGGCTGATTGATTGATTGATTGATATGAGATTATTTCTTCCAAGAATGTACATGACCGCAGTTGTGCACTGTACTGTGCATCAGAATTCCAGTCAAGCGGTAATTAGTTTTGAACGAAGTATTTTGTTATAATTATGAGCTGCAAACCGTATGTTATTCTAAGAGACAGGTCTTTATATCACCAGAGCTGTAAAAGTTCGTCGGATACTTGGATATTGTTGCTGATGTGAATAGCATGTCTAATAGACTGTGGACTTTTTCTTCGGGGTTTGACTGACTGGAAACTGCTGCGCGGTATAGATAAGTTAATGTTGAGCTTAATTATACAGCTGTACATGCTATTTTATGGATTGTTTTAGCACTGTTTTACGCCCATGTCTACGATTTCTTTTTGCTCAAATTGACCCTTAGTCGCTGTGAATAGTTTTGTAACAAGACCTCCGTTTACCTATCTAAATAAATAAATCTCATGTTTGTTACAAAGTGGTAACTAAGGTGGCCATCTTGAATTTGGTGATTAGCATACAATATTTAGGCTACGAATATCTACGTAGTGGCTAGGTAGCTTACCGTTCAACTACGTAGCAGCTACGATCTTAAACGCAGCCCTGATGCGTGTTCAGCAGAGCGAGCACTCGCCAAAATTTGTATTGCAGGTATAGGGATTTTTGGCGAGCGCTCGCGAGCACTCGCTCTGTTGAACACGCCTCTGGTGATGTGTATAAAATGTGAGTGGCTTTAAACCGGAAGTAGACTCAAGATTTGTACTGATTTATCGACGTCAGACTGATCTTTACCAAGAGGCTGTTCTTATAAAAAGTTCTTAATTGTAGTATGAAATCAAGGTATAAGCTAATTTTTTACTGAAATCTTGATATCACCATGGAAGGTTATGCCCCAAAATGTAATTTCGACAGATCAAGAATCGATGAATGTGCCTTGCTTTTTACTACAAGGTTAAGTTATAATTATCCGAATGGTTGGAGCCATATTCAGATTATATTGATCTAGGTAAAAACTACGTATGGTATAACCTATAGGAAAGTGTTCAAATTTTAAAGCTATTTTATGAAATGTATATGGATATTTCCTTCAACAGTTCAAATTAAAAAAAAAAATCATATCTAAAGTTTAAGATAAATCTTATTCATAATTGTTCCCACCCAGCCCCCTTAACGTGGCAAGGAAGGGGTGACAATTTTATAGCTAGCGTAATTCTACTCTAAAGAAAGATGAGGAAGAATTATTCACTGTTTATTTTAAAAATCAATAATTTAACAAAATGAAAATGTCTCTTACCAAGATTTTTATCATAATATATAAACACTTTATTACTTAATATATAAAGTAAGGTATGTATGATTATTTGGTATTCTTATAAAGAAAAAAATATGCATGGATTCATATATACAGTATTAAGATTTTCAGGCAAAATTAGAACTAAATTAATAAAGATGGATGCAATTTGACGTCCATCCCTTTAATTTTATATACATGTATAATTATATTCAGTATTTGGTTATAGTTATTTTTATCTGTTATTTCTAAGGGATAGGGGATATCAATGAATCATTTTACGTCATTTTATTGTAGACCTGTTAGTTGCATGTCACAAAGCCTTTGCTTTGTAAACATTTACACAAAAGTATGTTTGAGCATAATTTATATATAAATATATCATTTCTTTGCCATTGCTGTCTTTTAACTCGTAAAAATGCCAGTCCTTTATGTCTCATAATAAAACTCCGTGTTAGCTTTTGGTAAAACAAACTTCCTCTATAGTCCCTCATTTTAAACAGCCTACAGCTCTCTTAAAAAATTCAACCAACATCGCCTTACTTAAACCACGGCCTTCACTGTTAGCAAAGCTCTCTCACATGCGCCGATCAAAAAAAAAAAATCCAGAAAGTGCACCTGACATTATATTTATTTATTTATTCACCAATCAAGGGCCCTCAGGGGGCATATACATAAAAACAATATCATGGTTATAACAAATAATATGAGTGAAATAATAGCATAGAATGTCCAGGTTCACATTACAAACAACCATATGCAAAAAAACCGATTCATCAATACAGCGAAATACATGTGTACGATATACACATTTAGCTATGCAAGAACATATATGAACAATGT
>WFKH01003881.1:68243242-68257938 GCA_016163765.1 Magallana hongkongensis
TGTCAATCCCACCTTTCAAATACTCTTTAAAAATCTTCGCTTCACCATGTTACTTACAATGTTTTGTTGCTATTCAATTTTAAACATTTTTTCCCTTTCCTCTGCAGAGATTTGAGCAAATTTCGCCGCTGCCATTTTGTTCTGTTCCAGACACAACAATGTGACGTCAATATTCAAAGGGCAACTACTCTAATTTAAAAACGATTCCAAAGGGCAACTACTCTAAATATTTTAATAACTTACTGAACACAATATCTGTGTTAAATAATATGAAATGTCGAGATGAGTAGGCGAGGCGGCGGCCAATGACGGCCATATTGCCTAATATTAATCCTCACAGAACCTACATAGAGATATATGAGGTATTCACGTGCCATGTTTAAACCAATGAAAGTGTGACATTTCAGTCCGAGGGAAAACAAATAGCCATATTGGCTCCGTCCTAGGGCCTGAACTGCTGACCTAGGTGCCATCTATTGCACAACTTAGGTAGAGGGCTTCATGGGCATCATAATTGTGCATTTAGTTTTTTCTCAAATATACATTGGAGTTCAGAAGAAGATTTTCTAAGATTTTATCAATTTCACTTTATGGTCAAATTGGCCCTGCCCTAGGGTCTTAACTCTTGACCCAGGGGTCATGAATTTTACAATTTTGGTAGAAGGCTTCATGGATATCATAACATTGCTTTTAGTTTTCTCAAATTAATATGAGAGTAGAGAAGAAGAATTTCTAAGATTTAATACATTTTCTATATATATTGCCATATTGGCTCTGCCCTAAGGCCTAAACCCTTGACCCAGGGACCATGAATTTCTTAATTTAGGTAGATGGCTTTATGGACATCATAACCATGCATATAGTTTTTCTTAAATGTATATGGGAGTGGAGTAGAATATTTTCTAAGATTTAATACATTTTCAATATACATGTACGTGTATGTCCATATTGGCACTGCCCGAGGGCTTGAACCCCTGAATTTCACAATTGTTGCAGAGGGCTTTATGGACATCATCACCATGCATTTAGTTTTTTTCCAAACGTGTGGGAGTAGAGAAAATAATTTTTGAATAACTGGTCCTTTTTAGCTTATTTAACCCTCTCAATGTGGCCCCTGACAGGGGTGGTATGGTCATAAATTTCATAACTTATATTCCTCTTATCCTAGAGATGATTTAGATTAAAACAAGAGGCCTAGGGGCTACATCGCTCACCTGAGCAACAATAGCTTTAACTCTGATGAAATTAGCATTACAGTATCAAAATCAAAATATCTTGACAACTAAGTACAGTAGATTTTGCTCAAAAAATTTAAAAATTCTGCCAATTTTTATCCACATAATTATATGGTAAATACCAAGCCCCTTTTGTTGTTGTACCTGTAAGAAGATATTTCTCTATTCCTATACCCCCCCCCCCCCCGGCTTTGTGGCCCACCTTTCTCTAGGGAATCATTGTTTGATCAAACTTTAATCTGCACAACCCGTGCTTTCACACAAGTTAGTGCTTTTTGGACTGAACACTTTCCCACAATATTTTTAAAGATTTTCTCTTTATATTCCTATGTAAAACTTCATCACCCATTGTGGCCCCACTCTACCCCTGGGGACCTTGATTTGAACAAACTTGAATTTACGCAATCTGAGGATGCTTCCACTTCAAGTTTAGCTTTTCTGGCTTAATAGTTTTTGAGAAGAAGATTTTTAAAGATTTTCTCTATATATTCCTACGTAAAACTTCACCCCCCCATTGTGGCCCCACCCTACCCCTGGGGACCATGATTTGAATAAACTTGAATAAACACTACCTGAGGATGCTTCCACTCCAATTTGAGCTTTTCTGGCCTAATAGTTTTTGAGAAGAAGATTTTTAAAGATACTATATACATTCTCATGTAAAAATCCATCCCCCCATTGTGGCCCACCCTACCCCCGGGGACCATGATTTGAACAAACTTGAATCTTCACTACCTGAGGATGCCTCCAAACAAGTTTAAGCTTTCCTGGTCTAATAGTTTTTAAGAAGAAGATTTTAAACGATTTTCTCTATATATTCCTATGTAAAAATCCATTCCCCCATTGTGGCCCCACCCTACCCCTGGGGATCATGATTTGAACAAACTTGAATCTACACTACCTGAGGATGCTTCCACACAAGTTTCAGCTTTTCTGGCCAATTGATTTCTGAGAAAAAGATTTTTAAATATTTTTCTCTATATATTCCATGTAAAAATTCAACCTCCCATTGTGGCCTCACCCTACCCCCAGGGATCATGGATTAAACAAAGTTGAATCTACTCTATCTGAGGATGCTTCCACAGAAGTTTCATTTTTTCTGGCCAAATGGTTTTTGAGAAGAAATTTTTAAATATTTTCTATAAAGGATGACTGCACTTAGCTCCGGGTTTTGGGCCATTTTCGGTCGCTTCTGTTGCGTTTATTTCTTAATCTAATATCACTTTTGTTAAATTTTTTGAAGAGTCTAGTCAATTTCCAACATAAATTAAGATTTTAGACTGTGATACAATAAACTCATTCTATGGTTTTCTCCTTACAACTTTCGAAAAAAAGGAGAATTTTTGCTTATCTGCCCTTGATCAAACATAAGATTGATATTAATATGCATGAGAGGTGGAGCTGACATTATCAGAATGGTACTAAAATTAGACTAGCATGAATAACAATGCCATGTATAATAATTTATGTGATCACTCTTTCACCATAACCCTATCTATTCTATATGGTACAAGTATACTATTTACTATGGTTTCAACAATTAGACCACGCCCATGTAAGTACAGAAGACTTTAAATCAATGCTTGACAACTTAATGTGTTCGAAAACATTGTCCTAGTTAGCACATAACATGCTACCTTACACGTCACGTGAAAGAATTTTGTAATCATAAAGTTACCTGAGGTGAGAAATCACGTGGTGAATTACATACTGTATAATATTCAACAGTTTTTTCTCATTTAAACCATGAGCACGTTTGTCTATTAATCTCCCTTTAACATAACTTTGATAATGCAAATATACAACTACTGTTAAACGGAGAACAATAGACAAACATGCGCTGACTATGTACGAAGTCAGTATAAAAGTGGGCGTCCTCATTATCGTATAGAGATTCAAGAAATGGTGATGACCCCCGCCTATGAAAACAAATTCGTACTTGGTAACAACATACTTTTATTTAACACAATTACGTAAAGTTGCAGTTTAGATGTTGACCATTTCTACAATTTAAAGAAAAAATCTTCTTTTAAAAGTTTATTTTCTCGCAAATATCGCATGTCCTTAAGTGCAGTCATCCTTTAGGCCCATATCATATGGTCCCTTCACAATTTAGATTCCTCTTATCCTAGACATGCTTCAAACCAAAAATGGTAACAATTGACCTTGCAGTTTTCAAGAAGTTAAAAATGTAAAATTTTTAACAGACAAAACATGACAACGGACGAAGACCAATTGCAATAGGTCACCTATGTGACTCAGGTGACATAATAAAGGTATGGTGTATTTTTAATTAAATACATGTGGTCAACAAAAATCTTTTTAAAAAATTGCAGATGCAGATAAAAACGGAAAATATAAATGATTTATTTTAAAATTTGCAATATGCGAAAAAAAGATACAGTTCACAGTTCATGTACCTGTTTGGTATGTCAGCGAAGCAGAAGAGTCTGCACCCTTCTTTGTTATTTCATCATACAGGGCAGACTTTCTGACTGTAGAGGTTGGTAAATCGGCTTTCTTCCGTGGATCAAACCTCTCTTCATGACCTAAAGTCTTATCAACGTTTTCCTTTTTTTTCAATGCTGGAACATTTTTGGTGGAAGTTTTACCGGGTCTCTTATCTTCCTCTGCATCAGAAATAATGGATTTTAGAGATGTTGAAGATGAAACAGGACTGATACTCTCATTTCCTTTCAGTGGAATGTCTGGGCTGGTAGGTGTCGTGTCTAATCTCTGTGGTCGTGTTGGTGTTTCATCAAGATGCATCTTCTCAAAGTCAATATGCAACTTCTTTGCTCCTGTTTCCTTCTGTTGGCCTCTTGTTTCCTCCGATACTTTGCTGACTTTTTGTTGGACTTCTCTGTCACTTTTTACTGTCACAAAAAGAAAATAGGCTGGAAATATGAAACAGGTTATGTTTGTTCTGCTGTGAGAATGGACTTAGCTACTACATATTTTGTTATTATATATGTATATGCAAAAGGTTAAACTACACTAAAGCTGCTGTTATCCTACACAGAATAATATCCCTGCAGACCTAAATGTCATATCAAACACCAAAGTAAAGGTATCTTTTTTTGCCAGAACTAAACAATCTTGAAAACAATAATCTGTTATCAACTCATAAAGTTGTTAGACATTGATTTCTGTAAAAGTAGTTATTTAAATGTGAGTGAAATTTACACATTACACATAGAACAGTGTAAAATAACCCCACTCATATGATTACAAAAAATCAAAAATTTACTGTGGTTAATCATGCAACCGCATATTTAATACCCAGGCGTATTGTTTGACTAATGAAAACGTGTACTTAACCACCAGCATAAATAACCACTTTCACAGTATCAACTTTCCCTTTGTCAATGTTCACTTGATTTAATGGTACCATTGTACCAAATGTAAGTGTTCCATATTTCTTTATTACAAATCATTAAAATACAGGAATTGATTGTATGGAATAGTATCAACAAGATATCTGTAAGCCAATGATCACTAGTGATACCTCTCCCCTTCTGATGTGAATATACAACAAGAGGCCCAAGGGCCACATCGCTCACCTGAGGAACAATAGGTATGATAAAATCAGTTTAATGGAGTCATAATACAAACTATCAGGACAATGTACAATAATACATGTAGATCCTGTATAAATAAAAATCATTTTTTTCCACTGGATACTTTTATGTTTATTATCATTAGTCCCTTTTCTAACAGGATGATTTTATAGTGATATCACATGTTGAGCATTGCAGCTCTCAAAAAGATCCTAAACAATTGTTTATAAATGAGATATAAACCTACATCAAACTCTGAACCCCTTGTGAGACCCAATCGTTCAGGAATCATCCAGAAGCCAAAATCTAAACAATATTAAATAATCACCTGGCTGATTAGTTTCTGAGAAGATTTTTAAAGATTTACTCTTAATATTCCTATGTAAAAATTCCACCCCCAATGTGGCTCCACTCTACCCCCAGGAATCACGATTTTTACAACTTTGAACCTACACTACCTGAGGATGCTTCCACACAAGTTTCAGCTTTCCTGGCTTATTAGTTACTGAGAAGACGATTTTTAAAGATTTACTCTATGTATTCCTATGTAAAAAGTTGACCCCCCCCACTGTGGCCCCACCCTACCCCCGGGGGTCATAATTTTTACAACTTTGAATGTTCACTACCTCGGGATGCTTCCACACAAGTTTCAGCTTTCCTGGCCAAATGGTTTCTTAGAAGAAGATTTTTAAATATTTACTCTATATATTCCTATGTAAAAATTCGACCCACCCCCTTTGTGGCCCCACCCAAACCTCGGGAGTCATGATTTTCACAACTCTGAATCTACACTCCCTGAGGATGCTTCCACACAAGTTTCAGCTTTCCTGGCCAAACGGTTCTTGAGAAGAAGATTTTTAAGATTTACTTTATATATTCCTATGTTAAAAATTGACCCTCCATTGTAGCCCCACCCTACCCCCCGAGGGTCAAGATTTTCACAACTTTAAATCTACACCACCAGAGGATGCTTCCACACAAGTGTCAGCTTTCCTGGCCTAATAGTTCTTGAGAAGAAGATTTTTCAAGATTTACTCTATATATTACTATGTTAAAAATCGACCCTCCATTGTAGCCCCACCCTACTCCCCGAGGGTCATGATTTTCACAACTTTAAATCTACACTAACAGAGGATCCTTCCACATAAATGTCAGCTTTTCTGGCCAAATGATACTTGAGAAGAAGATTTTTAAAGATTTACTCTATATATTCCTATGTTAAAATTCGACTCTCCCCATTGTGGCCCCACCCTACCCCCCAAAGGTCATGATTTTCACAACTTTAAATCTACACTACCTGGGAATGCTTCCACATAAGTTTCAGCTTTTCTGGCCAAATGGTTCTTGAGAAGAAGATTTTTAAAGATTTACTCTATATATTCCTATGTATAAATTCGACCCCCCATTGTGACCCCATCCTACCCCCCAACGGTAATGATTTACACAACTTTAAATCTACACTACCTGAGGATGCTTCCACAAAAGTTTCAGCTTTTCTGGCCAAACGGTTCTTAAGAAGAAGAATTTTAAAGATTTACTCAATATATATTCCTATGTAAAAAGTCGACCCCCCATTCTGGCCCCACCCTACCCCCGGGGGTCATAATTTTCACAACTTTGAATCTACACTACCTGAGGATGCTTCCACATAAGTTTCAGCTTTCCTGACCTAACGGTTTTTGAGAAGAAGATTTTTAAAGGTTTACTCTATATATTCTAATGTAAAAAGTCGACCCCCCATTGTGGCCCCATCCTACCCCCAGGGGTCATGGTTTTCACAACTTTGAATGTACACTACCTGAGGATGCTTCCACACAAGTTTCAGCTTTCCTGGCCAAATGGTTCTTGAGAAGAAGATTTTTGAAAATTTCTCGAAAATTTTCATTAATTCCTAATTATCTCCCCTTTAAGAGGGCTTGGTCTTTAATTTTCACAACTTTGAATCCCCTTAGGCTAAGGATGCTTTGTGCCAAGTTTGGTTGAAATTGGCCCAGTGGTTCTTGAGAAGATGTTGAAAATGTGAAAAGTTTACAGACGGACAGACAGACAGACGACAGACAAAATGTGATCAGAAAAGCTCACTTGAGCTTTCAGCTCAAGTGAGCTAAAAAAGCAAAGTTGACATTGAACAGGATAGGTACAAAAATAGATCCCAACATATGGCATGCCTAAACAAATAGTGTGTTAAAAATTCAAGCATCTGCGATAAATAGTTGCTGAGAAATCTTTGACGAAAATTTGTTTGAAAATTACGGCTAAAAATGAACAAAGTTGTAATTTAACAGGAAGCTGACGTCCAATTGGTACAAAAATAGATCCTAACGAATGGCATGCCTAAACAAAGAATTCATTAAAATTTCAAGCATCTGCGATGAATAGTTGCTGAGAAATCTTTGACGAAAATTTGTTTGAAAATTACGGCTAAAAATGAACAAAGTCGTCATTTAACAGGAAGATGATGTCCAATTGATAAAATAATAAATCCAAACGTATGGCATGCCTAAACAAAGAATGTGTTAAAATTTCAAGCATCTGCAATGAAAAGTTGCTGAGAAAAATGCGACAGAAATTTTTGTTATGGACAGACAGACAGACAGAATGACGGACGGACAGACAGACAGACAGAGAAACAGACACACAAGGGTAAAAAGTATACCCCATTTGTCTTTGGAACGGGGGTATAATTAACCTTGACGTCTTTTACAAGCCGTATCTTGATTCAGGATTCATTTTGAGGTGATAAACTTGTGTCAATCATTTGCAGCTGCAATGCTCAAAATTAACAACATATGGAGAAATGTCTGTTGACAGTATACATGCAACTTACCAGTATGTGATAAGAAGTCTATGTGTGACTTACCAGTACAGGGGTTAAACCTGGCTTATTTTTGGGTCCGTTTACAGGACCTATTCCCAATCAAAAAATCATTGATATTTTCCCATTTCAAAATTTTTCCCCAATCAGGTGTTCATAGATGTTGGAAAAAGTTGTTGACTTTTTTAAAGATAATAAAAGAGATATCATTGTAATTAAGTCATAAGAATCAGTGTTTAACCTTGATGAAAAATAAAATACAACAAAAGTTTTTTTCTTCACTTTTGTTTATATTGTGGATCATAATAATGAAACTAGTAGTACTTATAGAAGTTAATTATTTTCCCAATTTCAATATTTTACGCGTCAATTTTCCCAATTCTACGGACCCTGGACCCAGTTTAAAAACAGTAGGGAAACCTCTGCAGTATGTGACAAGTTGACACTATACCAATGACTTACCAGTATTTGACAAGATGACAGTATTTGTGTGACTTACCAGTATGTGACAAGATGACAGTATTTGTGTGACCTACCAGTATGTGACAAGATGACACTATACCAATGACTTACCAGTATGTGATAGGGTTATAACAGACTCAAAGAGGACTCCATCTGAAGATGAGTGGATGCGGTCTTCAACAAATGTCATTTCTGTAATCATCAAATTTCTTTTACCTACACTAGCATACAATGCATTTATATACTATTTCAGAGAGAAAACAAGTCTTCCAGTGACTCAATGACAATTCCAACAAGAAGAGTTTTATTCCAAAAATTACCAAGCATATTACTCAATTACCAATCATACCAAGTAAATTTTTACTGTGGAAGCATATGGAAATCGACAATAAAAGTTTCATTAGAGTCCTAATTCTAAATAATAGTATTGTGATCAGCAAATATTTTGCAATGCATGATTGTTCCCTTCGTGTCAATTCATGTTTTGAAATATGATATTAGTCTACCTATGCCTTGTGTAGGTATATGCTCTCCCTGAACATTTTCATCTATTTTCAGAAGGTCCTCTAAATCATTGTTCCTCAACATTTTCTCAAATTCAATCACATTGTGATCGTCTTGGAGAATGAACTGAAGAAAACAACTCATCCTCTTTTTACGGTTTCCATTTTTTGGCAAAATTTTCTCTCTGATTTCATCAACATCTCCAACGCATTTTGATAATGTTTCCCTAGCTAATTTCATCTGCATTTCCTCCAGGATATTTTTGTAATTAGATGTAATAGTTTTCCTTATGTTTTCTGCAATTAAAAATCAAAACATGTTTCAAAACACCAAAGAAAACATTTTACTGTTTAAACAACATACATGTTGATGAACTATTATCCCCAGTTTTGTATAACTTTTTGTGAAATTACATCAAACAGTTTCTTTGATTCAAAGGGAAGCACAAAATGAGGAATGATAAAGTAAAGTTCAAGGAGAAGGTCAGGGCCAGAAAATTAGGACAACTGTTGCTCTCATTATTACCTATCTTTGAATGAAATGTAAACAATATATCTTGAACAGTTTACTTTTAAACCTACCTTAAACATAAAATAAGGAATAAAGTAATCTTATTAAATTAGACCTGACAGTGTAAAATTGCTCCTCTAGGATACACTATACAAGATTTAACAATATCCCGTACAAGTGTACCTCAGAGTGATGACCTTTCAAATATGAATAAACATAAGAATGCTAGCCAATCAGAGTTAAGCTTTTATACACAGGTCTCAAAATAATTTGACAGAGTAAGCATATGAATGTTAGCCAATCAGAATTAAGCTTTTATAAACAAGTCATAGTTTTAAGACACGCTTACCTGCCCTGTTGTGGATGTCAGGCGGATCAATCAACTCCACAATGCTACTATAACCGAGATCCTTCAAGGCAGTCACAAACTCCTTCACAACCTCAGAATCACCATCCTCAACCAATGACAAAAGAATTTCAACTCTAACATTACAACTATCAGCTCTAAGAACAGAGTTTATGGCACTTTCAGCAAAGACTTTAGATTTGGATAGTACATGAGCAATAGCCCTGGGCTCTAACTCAGAGATAAGTACATTCCTATGCACTTTCAATCGCTTTTTGATCAGTTCTGCATCTTCCGTCTTTGAAATTGCACCCACTAAAATTGAAAAAAAAAATGTTTTGATTTTGTGATTTCATATCTTTATATAATTATCCAAACAAATTTGGAGTTAACTTACCTGGGTTTGCTTTATAAACCTGCACCTTGATTTCCAATGGTTCTGTTCCATCCATCATACTGGCAATATTGACCTTCTTGAGCATTCCAACAATCATTTCCACTAATCTGTTGTTGTCTCTGACATTGAGCAAAGTTTGAACTGCTTGGTCGGTCACTGGTCTCAACTGAAGTACAATGGAACCAGAAGAAACATCCCAAATGTCAACTTCCCCATGCAAAATGGCTTCCTCCAGAATCTCAGTACCATAGGAATGACTATCTTGTAATGCTTGCTCCACCTGAGGTCCAGTACGACCCCCTACTGACAACCGCATGTGTATATCTTCGTCTAATACATCATCTGAAAGGAACAAAAATATCAACAATTAATAAACAACCGAATTTGAATACATTTGCAGCTTTTACACAAGATACGTATTCATATAGTCTACCTTTACAAAAAATAACAGTGGAATTTGATTAACACTGTAGATTAAAAATTTTATTCTATGCTTGATAAAAATCAACTACATGACAACTTCATAAAAGTAATAAGGCTAACTGTATAAGCCTATTCAGCAACTTGGGATATATATATATATACACATACACACACACACACTATATATATATATATATCAGTTTCATTGATTCTCATTTTAAATAACTTAAATCTCTAATAGGATCTCCAATCATTCTTAATTGGACACAATACCTACCAAAATCATGCATTTTCCATCATGTAGTTTATTAAGATGATATACTACTGATAAGTGTTTCTAGTTTAGACAGAAATCAATGAAAGTATTGTTTACCTGGTTCTTTTTCAACCCTGAGTGATAATCTCAAGTTTTCTGATTGTTCATGTGGCACTAAACATAAAAATAATACATAGTTGTCTAATGAGCATACTACACAATATATACTGCTACATTGTATATCAACCACTTGAGTTTAAGCTACCTCACTACACCTAGACTTATACTTTTTAAGACACTATATGTATGTCACAAGATGGCATATCAAATGTTTGGTCAAATTACTTGTATCAATCAATTTGGTTGAATATTGTCATAGCTCAGTGGTTAAAGTATCAGGCCTGTGAACCGCAGATCATGAGTTTGAATCCGCCTGGAGCTTTTGTTCACATTTACTGAATTAACTTTTAAAAATATTATATTTTATCCAAAATTGCACATTTTGTCACCTATTTTACTTACATACTTCTTATCCATCATGAATGCTATCTATCATAATCAAGTAATTTTCTGTTGATTTGGCAAATTATTTCAAGGTGTAGTGAGCCACTTTAACAAACAAGGCCCAATTGAAAAGAAACAAAATGTTTTCTTTTTCTACAAAAATATTAAACATACCAGCTCCTACAGCTCCTGGGGTAGACTTCTTGAGCTCTTCTAAAATACTTTCATACCCTTCTTTTTGAAGAATGTACAAAAAAAAATAGAAGCAGTCATTTTCGTTTTCATTCACTGTTTCTAGAAGATATTGCATCTGTTTCTGTCGCTTGCTAGTCTCTGTAATTTTGTCATGAGCAGAAATCTCCATGACTCTTTCTTCAAACAATCGGTCACTAATATCTAAAGGCTCCAGCTCCTCGTTTAAAAATTCTTCATGTTCTTGAAGACTTGATGTCTTTAGACTTCTATGCCTTAGATTCAAATTAGGCCTACCTAATAATTAATACATGTATATATGAAAATATGAACATACCAAGTCTTATAATAGCCAAATTTAGGATCAAACTATACATGTAGATGGAAAACTAATGTTTGCAAAATCTCAATATCACGGGGTACTCGTTTTGAATTGTTGATATAAAAAGTGTAGCAATTAGTATGGGCCAGTTTTTCCAATGAGCATATGCAAAACTCACTGTGAGTTTGTGACAATGCCTCATGCAGCTATCAAAGACAGCAAAAATGTTTAAAATATTGTAATAAAGATTAAGAATATTCAAATCTTCTATGAGATAATGATGCAAAATAGCATTAGAATCGTAAAAAAAAAATGTGCATAATGTAAACATGATCATCAATCTTTGTTCCATTATCTAGCAACAAAGAGTCAGGGATCAAAGATACTGTATTTGCTGCAATTTTTTCTTTCACAGAATTTTATAAAATGGTATAAAACTTTGACATCTTTTATTCCCACAATTTATTTTCTTTGTTTTTAATGGATTATTATAGTAAACAGAACGAGACATAATTTCTGATAAGGTAAAAAGAAATGTGAAAGTAGAGAACAGAAAAAGTGAAAATTGGATAATCACAAAAATAACCAGATATATACAGCTAAATATATACATAATGCAATTATTACCTCTCCGTTTAATTTCCGCACTTTTATATTTCATTTTCTGTATTAAGTCTTCTCTTTTCAAATCGACTTCCATTACCCTGAAAAATTCCTTGCAAGCAGATTTCCCTCTAATTAACAGTATTTTCAGTAGTTTGGATATTTTGCGGACTGCACCTTTACAGCTCTCTATGTCCGAGATGTTTGTCGGATCAAGCTCATGTTCCATAAAGAGTCTTGTATCGCCAAAGGCAAGAATAACCTCTTGGAGGAGAATATAGTTATGTTGTATGCAAGTTGAGTATTCAGCTACAAATACATGTAAGCATGATTTGAGGTTGATTTGAGATCAATGTGGATTTGTTTTGTTAAGTTTTCTATCTTTTTGTAATTACAAGGTGTCCATAATATTCTGTTTTATCCTAAAACAGGCCTCGAGACCATAAAACAAAGACGGGATCACTTTTGATTAAAGCTACACTTTCAAACAAGAGGCCCATGGGCCTCATCGCTCACCTGAGCAACAATAAGCATGATAAAATCAGCTTAATGGAGTTATAATACAAAATATCTGGACAATGTGGTATAATACATGTAGATCCTGACAGTGTATAAATAAACATAGGTAATCACAGATTACAAAGCTCACCGAGACGTGGCATCACCTTTATGTGGAATCATCTTTATGAAACCACCTTTATCATATTATTTGAAAATCATAGTTAATAATGATCTTGGATATACATGGATACTGTTTTGACACAATATCATATAACAATATCATATGTTTAAAAAATTGTATAATAATCATATGTTCATTTCATACGGTATTGTATGATACAATGTTTATCAATACAATAATATAAAATACAATATTGCACCTTATGATACCTACAATATATATCATATAATACAATAAAATACTGTAATAAATAATGATGAAATATGATATTGTAACATATGATATGACATTGTATCTTGTTATACATTATTGTATTTGATCACATAATACAATATCATAATATATTATGATATTGATATTATATGACACAATATAATAATATATGATACAATATCATATCACATAATACATCACAATATTGTAACATATGATATTATATTGTATAATATTATAGTATGATATTGTATTGTATGATATTGTATCATATTTGATACACAATAGGATATTGTATTATATGATACAATAAAATTAGATACAACATTGTATCATATCAATTGATACAATATCATGTGATATAGTACTATATTATATCATACAATATCATATTATACTATATTGTATTATATGATACAATATCACATTATACAATATCATATTATACATATTCATGTGATATAATAATATATTATATAAACCAATATCATATTATACAATATCGTATTATATGATACAATATATATTAAACAATATTATATCATACGATACAATATTATATGTTGCAATATCATATGAATCAATAACATGTTATAAAATAGTATATTATACAATATCATATTATACAATATTGTATCATAATAAACAATACTATACATAACAATATCATGATACAATATCATATCATAATGTACAAAAAAATTGATACAATATCATATCGTATCATATAACTTTTTACAATATAATATATGATATAATATTGTATCATATTAATAAATGGTGTATCATATCATACAATACTATATCATAGGAATCATATTATATCATTTAACAACGAACACATCTATCAAGCAGGTTTGAGAAAGGAGAATTTTTTTAGCATCCTTGATAATGGAGATCTGCATCTGAAGCTACCTCTGGGGTTCATTAATATTATAGTTAAATCAACTATGCAAGCTATTATCTATAAAATATGTGACTTGTTCCAAAAAAACAAATCTCATCCAGCATCCGAAACCTATGGCTCAGATTCAGCATTCAAGCCTGCCAGGTGCATCAGGATCATAAGATGCATCATCCATACAAGTTTGGTGAAGTTAGGATCAGTAATAACTAAGATATAATCATAAGAGAGCACCTGCTCCAAAAACACCAGCTCTTAAAACCTTAACCTCCCTCCAGCATCCGAAACCTATGGGTCAAATTCAGCATTCATGCCTGTCAGGTGCATCAGTATCATAAGACGCACCATCCATGCAAGTTTAGTAAAGTTAGGACCAGTAATAACTTAGATATATTTTTTAGCATCCTTGATAATGGAGATCAGGCTCTGCATCAGAAGCTATCTCTGCGATTCGTTTATATTATAGTTCAATCAACTATGCAAGTTTGAAATAGTACTAATATATATTAAACATGTGACCTGTTCCAAAAATCTTAACCTCATCCAGCATCCGAAACCTTTGGCTCAGATTCAGCATTCATGCCTGTCAGGTGCATCAGTATCATAAGACGCATCATCCATGCAAGTTTGGTGAAGTTAGGACCAGTAATCAAAAAGATATAATCATCAGAGGGCACCTGCTCCAAAAACTTTAACAAGCTCTTAAAACCTTAACCTCCTTCAGCATCCGAAACCTATGGCTCAGATTCAGCATTCAAGCCTGCCAGG
>WFKH01003881.1:68257948-68269346 GCA_016163765.1 Magallana hongkongensis
ATCAAAGGGCACCTGCTCCAAAAACTTTAACCAGCTCTAAAAACCTTAACCTCATCCAGCATCCGAAACCTACGGCTCAGATTCAGCATTCAAGCCTGCCAGGTGCATCAGTATCATTAGACGCACCATCTATGCAAGTTTAGTGAAGTTAGGACCAGTAATAACTAAGATATAATCATCAAAGGGCACCTGCTCCAAAAACTTTAACCAGCTCTAAAAACCTTAACCTCATCCAGCATCCGAAACATATGGCTCAGATTCAGCATTAAAGCATGTCTGGTGCATCAGTATCATAAGATGCACCATCCATGCAAGTTTGGTAAAGTTAGGACCAGTAGTAACTTAGAAATTGCTATCAAAGGGCACCTGCACCAAAAACTTTAACCTGCTCCAAACACCTTAACCTCCTCCAGCATCTGAAACTCATGGCCCTGATTCAGCATCCAAGTCTGTTAAGTCCATAAGTAGGTCAAGATGCATCATCCATGCAAGTTTGGTGAAGATAGGACAAGTAATAACTTAGATACAGGACCTGCAACAAAAACTCTAACCAGGTCCGGACGCCGACGCCGACGCCGACGCCGAGGGTATAGCATAAGCTCCCCCCGACTTCGTCTCGGTGAGCTAAAAATCCATTTTCCCCCCTGGATATTCATATGTTTTAATCATGTCCCTTTTCTAGCAGGATAATTTTATAGTCATATCACATGTTGAGCATTGCAGTTCTAAAAAAGATCCTAAACAATTGTTTATACTTGGGATATAAACCTACATCAAACTCTGCACCGCTTGTGAGGCCCAAGAATCGTCCAGAGGCCAGAGTCTAAACAATTTTAAAGAATCAGCAAAATGCTTGCATATAAGTAAAACCATATATGATAACATTTCAGTTTTTGTGAATAATTAAAATGTTTTCCTTTGTACAATTAGATGCCCAATGTGGCCCCACCCTACTCCTCTAAAGATTTACTCTATATATTCCTATGTAAAAATTCAACCCCCCCCCCCCCATTGTGGCCCCACTCTACCCCCAGGACTCATCATTTTCACAACTTTGAATCTACACTACCTGAGGATGCTTCCACAAAAGTTTCAGCTTTCCGGGCTGATTGGTTTCTGAGAAGAAGATTTTTAAAGATTTACTCTATATATTCCTATGTAAAAGTTCAACCCCCCATTGTGGCCCCACCCTACCACCTGGGGTCATGATTTTCACAACTTTGAATCTACACTACCTGAGGATGCTTCCACATAAGTTTCAGCTTTCCTGACTGATTGGTTTCTAAGAAGAAGATTTTTTAAGATTTACTCTATGTATTCCTATGTAAAAATTCGACCCCTCACTGTGGCTCCACCCTACCCCCCAGGGGTCATGATTTTCACAACTTTGAATCTACACTACCTGAGGATGCTTTCACATAAGTTTCAGATTTCCTGGCTAATTGGGTTCTAAGAAGAAAATTTTTAAAGATTTACTCTATACATTCCTATGTAAAAGTTCAACCCCCCATTGTGGCCCCACCCTACCCCCGGGGTCATGATTCTCACAACTTTGAATCTACACTACCTGAGGATGCTTCCACATAAGTTTCAGCTTTCCTGGCTGATTAGTTTCTGAGAAGAAGATTTTAAGGATTTACTCTTCATATTACTATGTAAAAGTTCGACCCCCAATTGTGGCTCCACCCTACCCCCAGGGGTTATGATTTTCACAACTTTGAATCTACATACCTGAAGATGCTTCCACACAGGTTTCAGCTTTCCTGGCCAAATGGTTCTTGAGAAGAAGATTTTTGAAAATTTCTCAAAATTTTCAATAATTCCTAATTATCTCTCCTTGAAAAAGAGCGTGGTCCTTAATTTTCACAACTTTAAATTCCCTTTACCTTAGAGTGCTTTGTGCCAAGTTTGGTTGAAATTGGCCCAGTAGTTCTGGAGAAGATGTCGAAAATGTGAAAAGTTTGCAGACAGACGGATAGAGAGACGGACGACAGTCAAAATGTGATCAGAAAAGCTCACTTGAGCTTTCAGCTCAGGTGACCTTAAAAGGAATGTGTAGTAAAAAAGTGAAACCGAGATCAAAAGTAAAAGTTTTCTGACCCCTGGGCAAGATTCGCTTTGATGTACAATGTTTAAGTACTACAAAATACAAGTACTTACAGGGTTTGTTCTTTAATTTTCTATCTTCTTGTAAGGTGTCCAGAACAGACATATACCCCAAGGATTGCAATGTACACACTAAATGTGCATACAAATTTTTTTCCCTCAAAATGACAAGGAGACAACTCAGTCGCTTATATCTTTGGTTAGATTCTGTCACATTATCATGCTCAGAGACAGTCAAGTGGCCTGCTTGAAACATCTCGTCCGCAATTTCTCGTGGCTCAAGCTCCATGTAAAGACAAGCAAAATGTCTCTGCAGCAATTCATGTGTGAGTGTTAAGTTAAGTATTCTTTGCACAGCACCTGGAAAATCGAACAATCAATAAGACTTAAGTACATTGATATAAAAGCATTACCGATTTTTATTAAATACATGTTACAATCATGATGGCTTAACATTGTAAGAAAATCTTCTTGGTAGGTAGGTAGGTAGGTAGGTAGGTAGGTAGTCTTAGCATCATTACCATTTGCTGACTTCTTTGTCTCTCCAGTTGCTTTTTCCTGAACCTCTCGAATTTTCTCTGAGACGTGCTTATGACAAGACATTTGATGCATGAATGCAACAAATTCTTTGCATCGTTTCTTCCTAATAATTAGTTTAAGGAGTCTTTCACTCCAGTAATGCCTGGCACAATTTGAACAGACATACTCTTCCTTTTCTCTCTCATTTAATAACTGTTTTTGCATCAATCCATCTTGCAGAGACTCAAAAATAAGATTGTCTTTTATGAACACAAATAATCTTCTCACAGCAGCTTCATCAGAGCACGCTGAAAACAAAGTTTTAAGCTTTATAGAATGTATTGAAATGTTGTATTATTAAGATGACAAGTCTATATTCATCTGCAAAGTTGTTTATACTTTAATGCCAGACTCAGAACTCTATACTTAATACTAGTATTGCAATTAAGAAAGATTTTTTTACTGTTATAAGCACCATTTTTTAAAATATTGTTCTGACTCAATTTTAGTGTCAAAGATTAATTAAATTATCTATATGAAAGTTTACAGAAATAATTATCTTCTTTAAATGTTTTACTTTTTATTTTTGTTGATTTTCAAACTATATATATTATAAGGAATATTACCTTGGGACATATCAAGAGATCCAATACTTGAATCTACAACAAGAAAATTTACTGTAGTATAAGACATGTACTAAAGCATACGAAATAAAAAAGCTAGTCCATCATTACTTAATTATTTAATTTAAGACACTAGTATGCATCTGAGCAAGTTAGCAAGAGTAGACATCGATGGTTTAATTAATTTAGAGATACTTATATAGCTGTTAATTCTTGTGAACATGCAACTTAAGGTTCTGTTGTGACATTAACTCCTATGATCCAATGTCTCACATCTGTTTTAATGTCTCACTACTGTAAATAGAAAAAAATAATATGACTTACTGTGGTCTAATCACCCTAATTTCTGATATATTATTTATCAGGTCATGTAACAGACTGAGTGCAGATATGTGTAAATATAATATTATTGCAGTTTTTTTTTTGTTTTTTTTTGACATATATGTATATGTTTCTATTATAAGCAACGTTTTCAAAGAGACTGAAGACATGGATGGATGTAAATATACATATATTGTTAATCATCCACCAGGTCGGTGATTACGTTTGCTTAAGTGGGTATTGGAGATCACTGACACTTGCTTAACCAGAGGCCAAAGGTCCACATCGCTCACCTGAGCAACAAAAGCTTTAACTGATCAGGAAAGCTTTTGACCATCTTTACAAATATTCTGAAGTTAAACATTGAGCTCTTTTGTAAAATGTTTCAGTTTCAGAGAATAACATTTTAAAAGATTTTTCTCAATTAATTCCAAATCAAAAATTCCATCAACCCACCCTATTGTGTCTCTATTCTACCCCCACAGACTGTTTCCTCATTCAGTCAGTCAGTGGTGTTTCAATCAGTGCGTGACCAGAAACCCCGGGACTTTAAGTTCATACACCAGGCTGGTAGAAGAGTATGGTAGACGACACAGACACACCTACATAATAAAGATGATATATAATATCTAGCATAGGAAAGCTTTTGACCATCTTTACAGTATCAAATACAAAATATTTAGACAATTTAATAGAGTTTATCTTTTATATTGAGATTTTTAAATTTTTAAATTTTTCTCCAAATATTCTGAAGTTAAACATTGAGCTCTTTTGTTAAATGTTTCAGTTTCAGAGAATAACAATTTTTAAAGATTTTTCTCAATTAATTCCAAATCAAAAATTCCATCAACCCACCCTATTGTGTCCCTATTCTACCCCCACAGATCATGATTTAAAGAAACTTGAATCCGCACTTCCTTAAAGCTGCTTGGTCCGGTTTAATAAATTAATAAATTAATAAATTTTATCATAATGTTTTAAACGATGGTTATACTAAGTATATGTATAATGATAGACATTGCAATAGTTTTCTCGATCAATTAAGCCATATTTCAAAGGAAAAATTATATATACTTTTTTTTTTTTTTTTTACAAAACAAACGACATAAAAAGGGTATCTCGTTATTTCACCTCGTATTAAAATTCGCCCCTTATGTCGGGATGGTGATGATTGTATTACAACTTTGACTTCGCTTTTAATAGAGTCTAAATATGAGTAATGTTCTAGCAAATCAAACAAGAATCCCATGTGCCTCATCGCTCACATGAGTAACAATGATTTTATATGGGCGTTCAAAGGATATATGGTCCTTCGGTAAAATAAAAAAAAAAATATATAATATTACACTTATTTATGCATACACTTAATATTTGACATATGTACCTTTATGAAATACAATTTTTACTGAAAATAAGAAAATTCTCTAAAAGATACATAACTAAATTTTCGGCAGGGGTACACTGCTAACTTATAATTCCCTCTATTTTTGTTATGCCCCCCTACACACACTTTATAAAGACGGATGGAAAGACGGACGACGGACAAAATGTGATCAGAATAGCTAACTTGAGCTTTCAGCTCAGGTGAGCTAATAAAGTATCATTACCAAAAAGGAAAAAAAGTTTGCTAAAATCGTGACTATGCCCCCTTAACACAAAACACGACGACGGAAGAAAAGAGCAAAATATTACTTGAGTGACTCAGGTGATAAAAAATGGCAAAAATTACAGTGTTAAAATGTAGCAAAACCAATCTTTGCCATACATTGTGTAAAATTATCCGTCTGTATTACCCTTTAAATTTAAATCACCTGTTTCCTCATTCAGTCAGTCAGTGGTGTTTCAATCAGTGCGTGACCAGAAACCTCGGGACTTTAAGTTCATACACCAGGCTGGTAGAAGAGTATGGTAGACGACACAGACACACCTACATAATAAAGATGATATATAATATCTAGCATAGGGTAATCAAATTCTTGTCAAAATAAACAGATCAAGAGGCCAAGGGGCCACATTGCTCACCTGAGCAACAAAAGCCATATATCATATACAGTTCCAAATTTAAAATAACTTGACAAATTACTACTGTAGATCTTGCACAAAAAGTTAAAAAAAATCTGCTGAGTTTTATCCAAATATTTTTATGGTTAATACCAAGCCCCTTTTGTTCTTTAAGCATTTGTGAGAAGATGTTTCTCTATTCCTGTTTAAATATCCCCCCCCCCTTATTGCCTCACTTTTCTCCAGGAAATCATTGTTTTATCAAACTCTAATATGCACAACCTTAAGAAATTTCAGATTTTTCTCTAAATTTCCCTCTGAATAAATTTGACATCCCAACATTGTGGCCCCGGGAATCATGTTTTTTTGGCCAAATGGTTATTGAGAAGAAGATTTTTAAAGATTGCATATTTCTATGTTAAAATTCATCCCTCCCCATTGTGGCCCCACTCTATCCCCGGGGACCATGATTTAACAAACTTAATTCTACCCTACATGAAAATGCTTCTACATTAATAGAGCTTTTCTACCAAAATGGTTTTTGAGAAGAAGACTTTTAAATATTTCTCTTTACATTACTACGAACAAATTTGACAACAACTGTGGCCCAACCCCCACTCTACCCCTGGGGAATCATGGTTTGATCAAACTTGAATCTACACCATATGAGTATTCTTCCACATAAGTTCCAGATTTTCTGGCTGAATTGTTTATGAGAAGATTTTTAAAGATTTTCTTTTTATATTACTGTGTAAAACTTCATTCCTCCCATTGTGACCCCACCCTACCCCAAGGAACCATGATTTGAACACTTAACTTAAATCTACACTACCTGAGATTGCTTCGACACAAATTTGAGTTTTTCTGGCCAAATGGTTTTTAAGAAGAAGATATTTCAAGATTTCCTCTATATATTTTTAAACTGCATCCCCCCATAGTGGCCCCATCCTAATCACCTCCGGCACCATGGTTTCAACAAATTTTAGAAAATTACCAATAAATTTTCAAATAATTCTAAATAATATCCCCTTTGAAGAGGGCGTGGCCATTCATTTGAATAAACTTGAATCCCTTTCACCCAGTAATGCTTTGTGCCAAGACTGGTTGAAATCGGCCCAGTGGTTCTGGAGAAGATGAAAATGTGAAAAGTTTACGACAACAACAACGACGACAAACAACGGACAAATCTTGATCAGAAAAGCTCACTTGAGCCTGCGGAACAGATATTAAATATATATTACAAAGGCAATGTATTTTCTGTAACCATGCTTACAGCAGATCCTCCAAGGTACCCTTGTTCATACATGTAAGTACAATATAATTTGTCTGCTAAATGCAGAGAAAAAGATTTTTTAAAAATTAAAGCAGCATCATTTTCTGGAAATTGATATTTAAAAAAAACTCCCTTATGCATTCACACCAGTAGTGACACTAACCTTTGCAATCCACAATGTAAAATAACTATTTAGTGAAAGCATAACGTATTTAAATTATTTGCTAAAATATCTTTGGTCCAAGGAAGTTATCCTGTGACATCAATAAAAACTAATACTTTATTTTTTAGATAATGAAGCAAACATGCTGCGAGGATATCTTGGGGCAGCTATAAGCTAGAGAATAGTCAAATTTTATATATCCTGGTGATTACATGTGGTCAAGATGCTGGGTAGTGGGAGGGGGTCATAAATAAAGCTATAGAACTAGCTTCTATAGACTAGAAGTACTAAAAATAGACAAAGAAGATACTAATTATGAAATGTATGAACAGGGTTGAAGTTGATATGCAAAATATGACTGTACTACATAAATATATAATTCAATTGAGATAAGTTAAGTACACACATGTATAATCTAAATTCTAATATGTTGTCGACTTCGCTATTAAATTATACTACGTAAATAGTGAACTACGACTCTACAACAATACAAACCTCTTCAGCTCAACATGGCGGCATTCCCTCTTGCTCTCTACCTGGTCTGCTCGTGCCTGTTTAAAACCATGTGACTTGTTTAAAAAACCAGGTCACATGTAAGCAATTTTAAATGCATGGAGGCCTATACAATTTGAACTGTCCCCTCTTTCAATTTAAACTGAACTGTATTGGGTGTATTTTATAGCTTATAGCCTTTTGGATAACGTAAGTAGGAAAAGATCAGGCGTCTACTAACGTTTGGCCTACAATATTTCTGTTTTATATACCAAGTTTACTGTACACAAAAAACATTCAGCCTACAGTACAGTACTTATTATTATAATACATATTGATTCGTAAGAATTAGATTAAATTTCATTTATAAAAAAACACGATTGTTATGCTTATGGCAATGCACTCCCTGATATTTTGTTCCTATCTGACATCCCTCCTCCGCCTGCTTGCAAGGACGGAATCAGCCGACCAAAGTACAGACGAGTAGTACGCTCTCGCTTTAGTCAGATTGTACTAAGCAGCTGCTAAGTATGATTATATACAGGATACACATGTATTTTTGGATTTGCATGTCAGAGAAACCAGATTCAAAACCCAGCAGAGGCAACATATTTGTCTCTGTTACATATATAAACTTATGTTGTGTAACCAATATTATATATTTACATTCTACTGTGTTTTTCCATTAAATTCTGTGATCTTCAAAAGCCTCAAAATGCAACAAGTAGTCAAAGGTTAAAATGACGAGTTTTATTATGACGTCACAAACGTTGAACGCTGTAAACTGCAACGTCACAAGCGAAAATCAAAGTTCACGCTTGTGGCTGTTACTGTGGCTCTTCCATTAATATTAACTTACTCTTAGGATAAGATAGGAATTTTAAGGTATGAATCACATTTGCAGACAAGGCAAGAAGTTTAAAAATGTAAATATAAGCATTAAATGATGATTTTTTGAAGTATACAGCCTCATAACTGCCGCGATGTGTGCATACAAATTTTCATAACGCGCTAACGCGCGTTATTCAATTTGTATGCACACATCGCGGCAGTTATGAGACTGTATACTTAAAAAAATCATGATTCAATGCTATAATAAACATTGCATACATATAACATCAGGTAATAAGGTTAAGCAAGGAAAACACATGTTGATATATGACACATGAAACACATTATAGTCCATCGATAGTCTATCCCTAGATATTTCTGCAGCACATTTAGACGATTTATTTTTAATAAAAATACACAAACCTGTAAAAAAAGTGCAATTGAAATCAATGAAAAAGAAAATATTCAAGATATCTCCATTTTTACTATAAAAAAACACAGGAAAGAAAACAAATTTCTTACGGAGATTAATAATCGGAAATGTTGACATCTCTTTTTCATCCCTACTCTATATGATAGCCTCGTTCGTTTGGGAGACTTTATAATCGCCCCGATTATAATTACATCTTGTTTTCCCTTGCTTCTTCCTAATGGAGTTATCTTCCTTTGCTTGTTCATATGTAGTAATTAATCATTGAATATAATGTAATTATAAAGAAGTTGTATGATCAAAAGAGTTATGCAAGGCTTTTTATCGTTTGAAACAAAAACAGTTTTTGAACTTTCAAAATAAACAAATAGACTTGTTAATAGTAAAGTAATAATTGGCTAACTAAAATCACTGATATATAAACTTAAGGTAAAATGATTTTGGTATATATGCCAGATGGTGATTCTCAACGAATGTTGAATATTCAAAAACTGGAACAGGAGAAGTGAGTAACTCATGATGGCTTTTATCGATAAAGCTGTTTTTTTCCGTTTGTTTAAATGCCCATAGGGAGAGTTTCTGTCTGCCCCGGGAGGATGGGGATGGGAGGTTGTTTTAGATAAAACATGAATAATAGCCACCTTGTTATTATTATTAAATTATTTTCTATCAGAGTCTTGCACCTTTTCAATATCAGGTCATGCACTCTACTATGATCTTTTAAGTTTTTCGCTAAAATTATAGGTTTAATAGTCCTTTTTGAAAGATTTCAGGCAGGGAGGTGGTCGTCATTACAAATCAATAAATTTTCTATTCCAGAATAAAACTTTACTAAATGCATATATGAGACTCCTTGACAAGTTTGTGTATGGGTTTTACTACTCAGGTGACCGTTAAGGCCTTTTGGCCTCTTGTTGTTTAAAAGAAGTTTAATGTGTTCCTGTCTTTTAAGCTCTAAAGTGTCCTGTTTGCAACAAGAACAACATTTTTCTTCAAAAAATACCAAAGTTTTATAAGACATAGTCAAATGGACAAAAAATGAAAAAATGATATATCAATCTTTTTATTTTTTCAGAACATGAAACACAATCCAAATCAAAAAGGGAAAATCAAAATTCCTTTTTTTTGACCCTGTTTTTCATATCTGCATCCATTTACACCCCTTTTTGCCAAAAATAAGCCTTTACAAGTCAAAGTTCATGGAATTTTCCTGAATCATTGACTTTTAAATGCATTACACAGACATTTAAAATGAGGTATATTCCTCTTATCCATTTAAAAACTCATTAAGCATCAGAGGAAAGTTCCTCTTTTTTCCAACTAAAATGTTCACAAAGCAGCTGAGGAACGTTCCTCTTTTCACCTGACTTAAAATCTTGTCAATGACAAGTCATCTGAGGAACGTTCCTCTTTTCACTTCAACAGAAATCTTGACAATTCATCTGAGGAACGTTCCTCTTTTCACTTCAACAGAAATCTTGACAATTCATCTGAGGAACGTTCCTCTTTTCACTACAACTGAAATCTTCACAAGTAATCTGAGGAACGTTCCTCTTTCACTACAACTGAAATTTTCACTAAGAATCTGAGGAACGTTCCTCTTTTCTCTTTAACTGAAATTAACTTTAAAATTTAAATTTTAATTTTAAATTTAATTTTACGTAAATATTAAGGATGTAAACAAGTACTCGAGTACTTGACTATCGCTCAGTCTCGATGATGATTTGCTTAAATTTTCTTAGTCGATTACTCTATAAAAAGTAAAAAGAGTTTGAAATTTTATTATTTTTATCGCGGCATTTTTGAGTTACAAATCAATATAACGGTTGGCTTTATTAATCATTTTTGGTCGGTCTGTTCTATCGGTGCCCCTTGTGTTTTTTTAAGCGGCAAATACATGTATATTAATTAATAGATGTCAAACATTGATCTTGTATTCTAGATTAAATTATAATTAATTGTTTTCAATAAAAGTACATATTAGGCATGTAATTAAGAAAACCAATTTAATATTTCTTTTAATATTCAATGTCAAGTTTATTTAGTAATTAAATTAGATGTTTATATAATTAAAAATATAACTATCTTAATAATTGTCTCAGTGCATATGGTTTTATAATTATTAAAAACATAAAGCTCGCATCCATGAATCCATGAAATTCAGGATTGAGTTCCCAAGTAGAGCTGCATTTTCCTGAAAGCACTTTCACTTAATGTGGTCTTTGATACATGGTTGACAAGAGCCAAGGTTTATCTTCTGTTCTGTTTATCTTCTGTTCATACTGTTTGACTGGCTGGATGGATTCTTAACTTTTCTGTGGCCCCATTGATTTCCTTCCAGGGGGGATGTCCAGATCTTCTATAGAATCTATGTATGATACATGTACACATTTGCATATAAACTCATAATTGCTAAATAACTTCCTGTTATTTCATTTCATAATAAAGATCTGGCTGTGATGCTTTTTTTTTGGTTAATTACACACAAATTCTCAGAACATACATTTAATAAGTATTGACATTCTATAAGAAGAAATACCCAGTAGGCAGTATATATATATAAGGTCACATAAGTTTCTCCCAGCTTAACTTGAGAGAGAGAGAGAGAGAGAGAGAGAGAGAGAGAGAGAGAGAGAGAG
>WFKH01003881.1:68281542-68296463 GCA_016163765.1 Magallana hongkongensis
AAGAAAGAAAAAACACTACAATCACTATAAGGTCTTCCGTTGGAAACGGAAGACCTTAATAAATGCTTTAATGTCAGCTCTACTTAAACATAAAAGTCGTAGACATAGAGGAAAATTAATGCAAATTATGTTGTTTAAAAAATACTTGTATATATACATTAATACAGATTCATTTCATTCATATAATGTGTAATACAGGTAATACCATGTAGGTCTAAAACAGACTATACACAGGTAACCACTCAGGTGTGAAAACTTCAATTTTGGCTAGGTGCATGGGAATAAGAAATTCAGAATTTTGGCTAAGTGGGAATAAACCCAAGCTGGGCCTGTAACTATACGTATCCTTGTATATACATATCCTATGTTGATTGCAAGGTGTTATCATTTCACACCTCAAGGACATCTTGCTTATTTCCAATGTGTATGGTTTACCTGTATAACTCTATTATATTCTATGTTATTTGCAAGGACTTACAGTTTCACACCTTTTTTTGTGATACACACTTCAAAGACATGCATATTGTTGACAACACCTGCATGCAGAATAAATGTAGATATGTCACTTGTTAAAAAGCATGTCTTAGTCCAATGTTGATATTCTTTCTGGATATCCCCCTTTTTAAAAAAAACAGTTACTCACGGTTTATCACGAAAAACTCATGGAAATGATCTTAATTATGAATTTACTTTGGATTATTTTACCTAACTCTCTCAGGTAAGGAATGCAAATATAGATCAGCAGTAATTTTTAAACACTGCATTGCCAAGCAATTTTTTTATATGAATTACCATTAGTTTTTTACCAAACGATGTGAATAAGCCGGCAATATATGTCATAAGAAATAGATATTTCTTTATTTATGTAGGGATTTCGTACATATTTTAAAAAAACCATGAACCTACAGTATTAATTGATCTCAATAATCATGTGGTGTATAAGCCCAATTAGATTATGTAAGAATATGACTTCATAGACCATTTAGTTCCAACAAAAACTACTAATTACATCAAATAAAGAGAACTGACCAACCTAGAAATTAAAAATAAAATCAAGTTATATTATTCACAAGAGATAATATCAATATGAAAAACTGTAAAGAGGAAATAAAGATTGAAGAATGGAATGGCATTCAGTCATTATGTTACCATTGTACCCTCTGTACCTTGGTGAGCTACAAGTATCTTTGGTAATTTGCTACTTTCATTTTCCAATGCTTTTAAACTGTACCCTTTTTGTAACCCTTTTCTCCTTAAATATATAGGAAGTGGTGTGTTCTCCGAACGCCTACTCCTCAATTAAAAATAATAATTGGTCAAGGCAATTATGGGGCCCTCTAAGGGGACACAGGTAGACTTTACCTGTATATACTTTGGGACACAGGTAGACTTTACCTGTATATACTTTTAATTTAATATACTTTTAATTGTCTTATTTTTAATTTAAAAAAATAAAAAGATGCAATAAATAGTGCTAATGGCTGCATGAACCTGACATTATATTAAAAATACCATATTTTTTTAAAAACCTAAATGTATCAGTGAAATAAAATAATCATTAAATATTATTAAAAAAAAATAAAAATTAAATATCTTTCTTCATTTTTTAATTTACATCTTAACAAAATAAAAATAAAACATTATATCTTAAGGTATAAATTAAAATCAGAGATTTTAAATGATGATTATCTAAATTATGACTGAGATAAAATTATGATAAAAAATCACTTTCTTCAACAAATTTGTCCAAGCTGTGAATAAATGAACGACATAAGCTTAAATATTTTTTAGTTACAAAGTCATAAAACCAAGTAATTGAACATCATTATGGTAAAATAAAATCACTTTGATATTTTTTAAATATTAGTTTTAAAATCAATTACTGTAAAGATGTTGAACTGAACTCATCCAAGCTGTAAATAAATGATGTTAAACTGAACTCATCCAAGATGTAAATAAATGATGTTAAACTGAACTCATCCAAGCTGTAAATAAATGGTGTTGAACCGAACTCATCCAAGCTGTAAATAAATGATGTTGAACCGAACTCATCCAAGCTGTAAATAAATGAACACAAGCTGCAGAATTGTATAAATAGAAGGAAAGAATCCAGACATCATCACTTTTTACTCACAATGGCAAATCCACAGATCAACGTTAAGTTCATCACCAACAGAAGAGGGGGACGTAATCTCGCATTCAATGGCTACATTTACCGGGTAAATCGAAGGACGGACAACAAGATCTTCTGGAGATGCACTACATCTGGATGTTCCGCAAGTATCTCAACAGAGAACGACATCCCCACAGATTTGGACGACAGCAACACATCCATGCAGCGGACCACACTGAAGTTGTCGCCAAACAAATTATGACAGCCATCTCCAGAAGATGTACAGATGAAGTTAGGCCCATCCCCTCCATTTTCAGCGAAGAAATCAACGAACTCCAAGACAACGAATGGGACGACACCAGCAGAGAGCTCATCGAGAGGCTGCCGACTTTCAACACCGCCAGGTCATCACTCTACAGAGCCCGCAGGAAACAGACACCACCACTTCCAAAGACTACAGCAGACATTAGACTGGAGGGGAAATGACAGAGACAGAGACTGGACAACCATTCCTTCTACTAGATGACATCTTCCAGAACAACATGATACTTGCGTTTGCGACAACAGACAACCTTCAAGACCTTGCTGCCTCCGAGACCTTCTTCTGCGATGGAACCTTTTACACCTGCCCCAGCCTGTTCTACCAGATCTTCACCATCGACATCATGACTGACGACCAGATGACGCCCGTTGTGTATGCCCTTCTTCCAGGAAAGAACCAAGCCACCTACACAAGACACTTCACTCTCCTTTCCGACAAGATGAACGACCTCGGCCTGCAGTTCTCTCCCACCAGTGCCCTTGCCGACTTCGAAACTGCAGTACATAACTCCATCAGAGACGTTTTCCCCGGAATCACCACCAAAGGATGTTTCTTCCATTTCACACAGGCTGTTTGGCGCAAGGCACAGATCACAGGATTACAGATCCCCTACAGAGAAGATGACAACGTGAAGAAACTGATAAAAAGAGCAGCCGTCCTTCCCCTAATTCCTCTAGACAGCATCAAAGACGTGTGCTTCCAAGCCCTGGAAGACCGCGATGAAGCCGACCTGACGGAAGTGACAGAGACCTTTACAGACTATGTGACAGAACAGTAGGTGAATGGTGACAGACTTATTTGAAATCACTTCGGAACCAATGGACCACGGACCAATAACAACTTAGAAGCATGGCAGGGGAAGCTGAAGAGGATGGCCCTACACGCGCACCCAAACATCTACACTGTTATCAAGATCTTCAAGGACATCCAGAACGGCAAAGAAATTCTACAGATCCAGAAACAAGCAGTAGGAACCATTCGTCAACCGACAAAGAAGTACGCGAACATCAAGAGGAGACTGCAGATCCTGAAGGAGCGATACCAAGACGGGATCATCGACCTTATGACCTACGCAGATTCAGCATCGGAACTTCTTCATTTAGGACATTGACATAGTGACAGTGAAAGTGAAAGGACATTAAGACAGACTCCGTGCCCATATTAGTATCTGTGTAAATATTGTATATATACTGGTATGAATTATACTTTTTAAAACTTTATGTCATTTTGAATTGTTATTTATGTTTTAGACAACCATGTATTTATGAGTTTGTTATAAGCTGCTATGTGTCAAAATAAAAAGAAAATTGTATATAAATTGTTATGCAATTTTAAAACATTATTTTATTGTTTTAAATTATATGTAGTGCTAATAAATTAAATAAATATATTAAAATTGATTCAATGTTTTCTTTTTATTTATGCAACAATTTTAATTATAAAGACATTCAAAATTTAACAAAAATGACGAACTGTTATATTATTTTTCATTCAAGAAAACTCAGGTAAAGTCTACCTGTGCCACTTTAGAAGGCCCCATAATTGCCCAGTATAATTGAATAATGATAATTGGGCAGTAGGCGTTCGGAGAATCAGCCATAGGAAGTGTACCCTAGGGTACAAAAGTATCACCTCAAAACATAGTCCTAATTTCTTGCCATATATGTACGGTGATTTTGTCTGTCATTTCCGTGCAAATCAAACTGTATAGGTTAAGAAAATACCAATAACTGAGTGGTTTGCATTAAACCTGTTATTCAACAGGTTCAATCGATGGTTTTAGGGCCGAAACGTTTTCTTATCTACATTCGATATGTATAGAAACAGTTATGCTATTCGGAACTCATCGGCTTATTCGCAACTGGTAAAATGGCTTCCCGCGTAATTTGTTAGAATAAAATTTTATTTTAAAAAAATTAAATGCAGCAATATTGCATTAATATCAGCAGGGATATGGTGTATATCGGCCAAAAAATCAGATCTAAAAATAACACCCGGGAACATTTACAGCACCGCCAAATCTGTACCCTATTCGGAACTGGTCAAACGACTGTATAATGAATAAGTAATGTACTGTAGGCTCAATGTTTTTGTGTACAGTCGTTTTACCGGTAACGAATATTTGCCAGTATCGAATAATTTTTAGAAAAATTATTGGAGAAAAACGAAGTTAAGGTTTTAAAAAATCCTAGCTAGGTAATTATAATACAGAAATAAATATTCTATCCTTGTGTGGAATTGTTTGACATTTGCACGATTATTTACCGTATTGTTTACAAATTAAAAAGGTGACCCAGATATGAGCTGCCGGAAGTGCAAGCAGAGACATAAATAACATTTATTTACATGTTATAACATACAATAACATAAAATAACATACAATAACATCTTATTTATGTCTCTGGTGCAAGGCAGAAAAAGCGAAAGTATGAAAACAATTAAGCCTAACTATGAAAATAAGTTTGTTATCGACCAACATTTAGTAGATAATTAGTAAATATAATCCATTTAATAAGATTAAGCATCATATCAAATAATAATTGAGCTTTGAATGAAATTACGACTTCAAAAATAACCACGTGTAGTTTTCCTAGTTTCGGTTCAGTGCGGTAGAAGTATTATTTGGCTGGATATATTGATAGATATACGGACAAAACAAAGGCAAATCGCAATTACTTATCTTCAATTACTATTATAAAGTGTTTTCATGAAAGTTTAATTTCATAAAGTAACGCAAAATGAAAACTGTTCAAGACCAGTTTCAGTTTGTCGGGAAAATGGTACGATAAAAATAACATATAATTTGTTTAAATAACATATTCCCACAGTAATTTTTCCTTCTTCATCTATAAGTCTATTGACGTGTACCTCTGGTGTATTTTCGAAATTGATCCGTCCCAAAATATTCGGTCAGAAGTGATAGAGGGCGCTTAATTGATTCGATACTGGAAAACGAATTCGAAAGTAGGAAAATGGAGGGGGTGTTGAAATTACTATCTCCCGAATTCATCCTTCATATTTTCGGAAGTTTGTTACCACAGTTTAGAAGGACAAAGAAACATGATTGAATCAAAAAATAAAAACATTTGGAATCCCGACAATAATAGTCGCATGCACAACGAAACCGCATACTGATTCGTTACCGGTAAAACGACTGTACACTAACTTGGTAACATAAAACAGAAATGTTGAAGGCCAAACGTTATTAGACGCCCGATATTTTTCCAACTAACGTTATCCAATAGGCTAACGTTATATGCAATAATATACACCCCAAGACAATTCAGTGTAAATTGAAAGAGGGGAAAGTTCAAATTATATAGGCCTACATGCACTTATTGATTTTTTAAACAAGTCACGTGATTTTATTAAACAGGCACGACCGGACCAGGAAGAGATCAAGGGGGAATGCCGCCATGTTGAGTTGGAGAGGTTTGTAGAGTCGTAGTTTTCTATTTACGTAGTATAATTTAATAGCGAAGTCGACAAAATTTAGAATTTAGATTAACGTGTGAGTACCCATTATTGCCGAACGATACACATTTTTTATATATCACTCTCTTAATATAAGCTGTCATGTGAAAATTTCTATGCAAATTTCTGCATTGTTCATTCATATAACTTGAGTGGAGTTTTTTATTTCAAAGCCAACTTACTTTAGACTAAAAATAAACCCTGTCCATGACCTTCGATAAACAGTAAGTCGAGTACCCATTATTGCCGCTTATATCTTTTCGTCATTATTCAGTAATTATCGGCAAATAAGCCGAAATTTTTAAAGGATCTCACAATGTCAGACAAATGAAAGATTTTGAAATAAAGAATTTATTTCATAAATGCAGTTTTAAAGAATTTTACGTAATATATTTTTTCAATGTCTCTGCGACCGCATGCGCAGAAAATAACAACAAACAGGAGAACCTGTGCTTTACAGGACTTGCGACATATGGATCGCTGCAGGCGCCGTCCCGGTATGACAATGAATGTCTAACCATTTGCAAGGTTCTGGCAAACACTGGTACACCAACAGTCACAATTTTCACGCGAAATCCAGCTGTTAAAAAGTTTTTCCGCCGTACTGATTGTTGCATGGGGGCACCTTGCTGGGACAGGAGGAATACAGTGTGGTTTCAACTAATACATTGACTTTAGCTGTAATGGTAGGTGGGTAGATTAGTCAATATCATTTGGATACTTTGATAAATAGATATTTCATTGGAATTAATATCTTTGATAATGTGCACCCCCCCCCCTCCCCCATCTACACGAGTATCACATAGCAATAGAAATACTAAAATGCATTTATAATTTTCCTGGAGTAGATGGATGCAAAGTTAAACATTGGTTTAGATGTAAATCACTTTATTATGCTACCAATCCTACATTTGAGAAGAACTTGTACCCTGAACCAGAAGAACCCATGCATGTACTTGGAATAAGTGTTCAGTGTCCTCTAATAGAAGTCATATTGGGTATGAATTCTTTTAGAGAATCAATACTCTGGAAAAATTGTGCCAAATGTTTTATTGAACTTGACAGAAAAGAAATCTTGCATGCAGTAATGCCATATCGTTAATTATGTTTTACCTATTAGAAAGCTATATTATTCCATATTGGGCAAACACTGGCATCAGTCTGTAGTCCATAAATTTAAAAATGAGAAAATATTTGGTCCATAATATGTTCTTGAGTGTTTAAAAATGGGAAAACTTTTCAGTTTAATGCAAATTATCAATCTGTTCCTGTTCAAAAGATTTTGAAATAAAACATGGTCTCATAATTTCCATTTCTATTAGTGTGCAAGTAACATGCAATAAAAGCTAAAAAAAAAATAAATCATCACAGATGGATGTTTATGTAAAGCTAAGTCAAAAGCTCATATTGGATGAATCAAAAAATCCTAGTCCACAGGTCCCGAGATCAAATATAGCAAGGGCTTTTATTTTTATGAAAAGCAATACATTTTTTAAAAGTTGATTTTTTCCCTAAAATTGAACACTTTTTCCATCATTTTGAAGTCAAATGCATGCTTAAATTTCATATTTTGAAGAAATATAAAAATCGGACTTGTATTACAAACTTTTTCTGGGGGTGTGGAGGACCCTTAATATTGTCAATCATGAATGATACTGTCTTTCTATTAATGAAAATTATTGTGCTTATTATAACTATTACTAACAGTGATTCCACAGCGATTGATATTTGGGCTAGGTTGGATATGCAAAGAGGCTTTTCAAGTCTCAACCTCTAGCTTTCATGTTTAGACATTTCCAGTTAAGACTACACAGAGACTTGCAATCAGATTCAATGTAAAAAATTTAGATTTTCTATTTTTTTTTCTCAGAGGACTGCATGATGAAAATTAGAGAAAAAAATGAGTTCGACAAGATATCTTGGATATATAAGACCCTGCTGGACCAGGTTGTTATCCTAGAAGATGTCCAAAAGTACTCATATTTTACAAGAAGGTCTGTCCTTCTGATTATCAGATTGGTTTACTTTATGAGAAAATGTATTAAATTTAAAACTTTAGATTATCTGTGTTGAAAAAAACAATGTTTTAATATAATGGTGTCTTGTGTCAGTTGAGTGTAGCGAAATATATGCGTGTTTTTGCCTACTTTTAGCTAGCACTTCGATCACCTCAGAGATGTGGTATGGAATTTGTTTGCCAATTGCCAAAGTTATTACCATAAGTTAAAGCTGAACACTGCTCGTAAATAGGCACTGTCCACCATTTTTCTCTTTCAGCACCGCTTTCCCTACAACCCCTATATAAGCCACAGACCTCTTAACAGTTCAAAGTATTTCACTGTAGAGGTCTCACCTGTGTGGAAGTACATCTTGCCTCGCCGTGTTACTCAGTCGCGATGAAATTATCAAGTTTTACGCACTTTTCTCAAGCCAGGAGAATACTAACATCAAATAAACAGGTCAACGCATTATTTACAAACAGAATATGCACATAAAATAAGAATTAAATGCAGAAAAATCCAAAAACAACGAAAGGAACACTACATGTCGGCCACGAGTTTCAGATGTGCAATCGGGTGTAACGAAATCGAAGGGTTTACACACCAGGTACCTGTGTGACAGTGCCTATTTACGAGCGGTGTTCAGCTTTAACAAAGATGCCAAGCTTATATGGAGAAGTGAAAAGGGAATGCATGTAAGTAAAATGATTTGTTCCATCAACTAAAAATGATTAACTTTATTTAGACATTCATGACAGAAAATTAACTTTGGTCAAAAGTACCTGTATGTTTTTGAGTGTGGAATAATTACAAGCATGCTATGTTATGTGTTTCAGGTAAATATAAAGAACATTTCCCCACTCTACATTCATTATCAGATGACCAAGTTTCTCCTGGCTTACCCAAGACATATTGGCAAGAAACAGAAATTCTTTTTTTTTTAAATTTAAAAAAGCAGGAATTCATCCTTGAGTTGAGTAACATGTGTGATTTGTGGTGGTAAATCCTCTGCTTTTTCCCTCTGAAGCAAATTAAGAGTAAGATGGCTCTCATGGATGCCTATGATAATTAACGGCTGTTTATAAATTTATTGAACAAATTGTAAATACATTTGTAATTTGTACTTAGATAATACAAATGACTGTACATTGATATGATAAGGTTGATTCTAAAAAATACTGTACATTGTACATCTGTTGTAAATTTTAAAAAGGAATTACATGTAACAACTATAAAAGAATGTTTAAGCAGATAGATGGTTAATACTTCAGATTTTCAGTTACTTCTTTCATTATTCCAAAAAATATTTTTGTAGAGAATAGCAGAAATGTTTGAAATGTTGAAAGTGAATTCGTAAATATTTGAATTGTAATTGATATTTTTTTCATGTATTTGTCAATTGAGTAGATTTATGTTGCCATTTGTAAATTACCTGTGTGCTAGTTTTATTTTTATTTTTTCAAAGTTAAACTGTTATGGTCAATATCAAATTTGGTTGGACATTTTTGTAACTTCCACATGGAAAAGTATTTTCATTTGGAATGAAGGTAAACTTGTCTAAATATATTTGCCATGATAGATGTTGGCAATGTAAATGCAAGTGTATGATTTTGGAAATTTTATAAATCTTATATGTTTGTTTCCTTTCAATTAAAAGTCCAATAGCTTACACATTAATTACATGTTGTTTTCTTTTAAGAATTAGATTATCTATTGAAATGCTTTGTTTTATATAACATTTACAAATTTGACAAAGTTTGGGTAAACTAGGTATTAAATGAAATTTTTTTTTCTCAAAAGTTGCCTGAATGTCAGATAGAAATTTGATCTGTAATCAACTGGATTTGTAAATGAATATATGCTATGGTTATTTATAAAAATATCTTCAGTCTAGGTACTGATACTTTATATGGCATTGGTCATGAGACGACAAAGAAACAATATAGTTTTAAATGTGCTAAAACCTGCCTACCTTTTTGGCTTTTTTCAATAGGTTCATAGTTGGATTAAAAAAAAGATAAATGAAGTAAAAGAATTTGCTATCACTTAGTAAGGAACCATTATACCTATGGCCTTGTTAAGTCAATATCAACTTTAACAAAAATTCAAAGTCTTATTTTCTTGTCCCATAGATATATGCAGTTACATGAAGGCCGGTTTTTAAAGAGTAATTAAACTATTGGTTAATTTATGACATGCAAGCAATTATAGTTTTTTATACAATTTTTTAAAACAAATTTCAACAATTAAAATGTTTAAGAAATGATTTTGGTGATTGCACAAATATTCATCTATTCTAAAAAAAATTATTTTTCTATTTGTAACATAATTTTCCTTTTCATACTAATTTTATTCACCATGATAATAATTAATAAAAATCAAAAGGATAGAAATGCATTGAACGTGTTAAATGTTTTATTTAGTTGGTAAATTTTAGTGTTGTCAAGTGAAAAAAACAAATATAGGTGAGGTTCACATGCAAAACTCTTTTTTATTTCACAGCAGGTGCGCGGGGGAAAATCTTTGTTCCGCTTCCGGTAGTGTAAAAAATGGCGTCTCGCAAGCAAGCAGACGCTTGGTGTTCTTCGGTGAATATTATTTAATAGAAGTATTATCTTGAATGTTTTGGTCAAATATTATTACAAGGAGGTAAATATACATTGAATTTAGACCTCAACACAATATGCCCCTGTCATCAAAGTGGAATACAAGTCGTATATTCAGTGGCACGTGCCTTCGCACGGATATGGATGGATACGTTTTCATAGGCTTACCTTTTTTATGGTCAGTTCCGAAATGTTTAGCGTATTTTTCATTTCTTCTCAATTTCATGTGTCTTTAAAAAATCGTGTTAATCAATAATCATGGTTCGTAATTCAACAACAACAAATAAATAGCGGATTTTTCGTTATTTTTGAGCGATCGGCAATAATGTGTACTCGCACGTTATACATGTGTGTATTTAACTTATCTCAAGTTCAATATTATAAATATGTGTTTGTAACCCAGGCAGTAGACAGAACACCAGTGAGGGGTCATACAATGTATTTATTCAATACACTACCAAGTCAAAAAAGTACTGACATTACCATTTTTTACTGATAAACTTAGACATTTACTGACAATGTACTGACATTACTGATAAACTTAGAAAAGTACTGACGTTTTTACTGACGGTACTGAGAAACTTAGAAAAGTACTGACAAACTTAGACAGTACTGATAAACTTAGAGAAGTACTGACACTTTTTACTGACGGTACTGAAAAACTTAGAGAAGTACCGACAAGTACTGATAAGTACTGACCCCATTGTTTTTACTCTTACTGAATGAAATTTTACCTAATCTTTTTCTTTTATGTCATTTTTCACCATAAATTAATTAAGCTACCTAGATACAGTGTAAAGTTTATATAGACTGATATTAATTTTGAAGTATTAACTGGGTCTGTTATATTTAATTGGTTTAATGTTAACAAAAAATTATGATTAGAAAAATTGTCATAATTAAAAAAAGTGTAATATTGGGCTTTATTTGTTACACATAAAATTGTGTTGTACAAATAGGAAGGGGATGGAATTGGATGTTTGCGAATGACTCGGAATGCCCCGTTTTTATGTTCAATTTTTAGACGTAAAACATCTTAATGTTTTAATTCAATATGTTTTGCCATATGCAGCTAATCCCTTGTAAACAAACCATTTGTATGTAAAATTTGATGCGGGATACAACGTAAGGCTAACCGGTAGTTAGACCTACTGCGCTAAAAAAAAGATCAACTATTACGAGGTGCATGGTGACATGGCAAAGTCTTGTTAACTTTATACCAACATTGGTACAGTTTGTCGGACAGGAGAGAGAGAGAGAGAGAGAGAGAGAGAGAGAGAGAGAGAGAGAGCGGAAGAGAGAGAGTTTGCATTGATTTTGAATTAAATTTACTAGTAATTTACCCGGGAATTTATTTCCTAATAAGTTAACATCCAATCCTAATTTCATTACTAATTCTTTATTATTCTGCGGCCCGGTAAGAACATACATGACATACATGTAAATGTAGTACTATTGTTTTCTATACATGTAGGAGTTTATATAGACACAGAGAGAGAGAGAGAGAGAGAGAGAGAGAGAGAGAGAGAGAGAGAGAGTTTGCATTGATTTTAAATTGTTACCAAAAGTTTACCCGGTAATTGATTTCTCAATAAGTGTACATGCAAACCTAATTAATTTTCATAAATTACAATGTATAATTATTTAGATTAACTTAGAGCGGTCAATTTAATTTTTTACATGTTTCCATCAATGTTTTATTTTACACCAGATCAATTGACCAAATAACCTGAAAACACATGTTTAACAAATGGTTGATTGAAGTTAAAGTTTTCAAAGGAGAGGATGTTGACATTTTTTTTTCACTCGGTCAGTGGTTATATAATAGCTACTGTACACAGCCCTTCTTGACAATTTGCAGTGCACGGTAGCGATATTTGGAACAACGAGGTGACAGACACACGTGTACTTGTATATACACACACGTCCTAAGATTTGAATGGCCAGTAAGTGATTATATAATAGCTAATGTACACATCCCTTCTTGACAATTTGCAGTGCATGGTAGCGAGATTGGGAACAATGAGGTGACAGACACACGTGTACTTGTATATACACACACGTCCTAAGATCTGACTGTTCGGTACTGGTAAACAATAATGCAATATGTTGTTTTAACACCCCTTAATACTTTTTTCCCAGTTTGTCAAGGAAAGAAAACAGAATTTGAAAATTTTGATTTATCAGTTATAAAAATTTCAAACATGAAAAGGAAGAGTTTTAAATTCGGAACATCATTTGACACAGTGATATAAAATAAAACTTAATTGCTTTCTTATATTTTTCATTTTCCAATAAAATCTAAATAAACGTATGATATTTTTTCTTATCTTAAACCCGAAACATTGTTTTAAAAATCATGCATGTGTTTTTTTAACGTTACCGGCATTTGTATACATGCATTAAATCATTTTTGAACTGTATCATTGCTTTATATGTACATGTATGAAGACAATTCTGTACAATAATGCATACGAATTACTGAACAGGACAATGAACACTGTGAAATGTCAAAGAACCGGACTTGTCCCCCTTCCGAAAAAATCAACACACCCCCTCTCTCTTTCTCTCTCTCTCTCTCTCTCTCTCTCTCTCTCTCTCTCTCTCTCTCTCTCATGATTTATCAAGAACAAAAACAATGGCTATCATTGATTGCGATTTACATGATTTAGATATTAACTAATCTACTTCCTGCTAAATAGAACCAACAGACATTTCATTTAGATTGTTATTCTATGCATCATTACGCCACGCTAAATTGTCAAAATATACCATGTGGGTGATCATTTCGATCGGTGTGTGATTATCTGCACGTGCTAATTATGCTGTGTTATTATGCGCTATTATAAATAACTCAGGCAGGTTACATGGATTCTCCACTTATTGTTTATCTTACAAATTACAAAACACAGTCATTTGTTAAATACATGTAATAAGATACAGTATACAAGTCTAACTTGATTTGTGTCAATGTGAGTCAGATGTTTAGATAAAATCTAGTTTCTTCAAGCTCTTAATGTAGATGGATAGGGTTCTTTTCTAGATTTAATAATATCACAAAGACAAAATAACTGATAAACACGTTTGACCTCTGTACCAAGCGCTTCAAGCTTACCGCGATCATAAGTATACGGAAACACAGCGCATTAATTTACTATGTAAAATGCGCGGACCCTCTTTGGAACCCTTTCCCTCTGGAACCTCTGTGGTAATTAGTCCTCTCTCTCTGTTCATACCTGTTATACTGGGTTCATGGTCTTCCATCTAGCTTCTCTGAGATTTTGTTGAATTTGTCATCGATCTTACCTTCTAATCTTTGTTCTAATTCACCTATTTTTAGGTCTTTCCACCTTTCAGGTGAAAGACCTTTTGTATTTCTCATGTTTTTTATTATTATTAGGTCTTTCCACCTTTCAGGTGAAAGTTTTTAAAACATTTTCTCTGCGTTGCTTTCTAAAAAAAAGTCAAAAAACTGAAATATGCAATATTTTTGTTTGACCTTGACCTTTGACCTTTATGTCATATTGACTGGTAAAGGTCAAAATTTCAATTTTAATGTGTCTGATGGCTCTACGATGTAAGGTTCAAAAGTTGTAATAGTGTTCAACAAAATTTAAAAAACTTTCAGGGGTGATAACTGCTTCAAGTGGGCCTCGGGCCCTTTCGATATGATAGATTGAAGGAGCCCCTATATGTACTGAATACATTAGTAAAAGTTTCAAGTCTCCACCTCTAACGGTTTATGAGATGTAGCGATAACAAGCATTTTGTATAATAGGGGTAATAACTTTACAATTGTTTCAAGGTAGGGGCTGAAGGATTATATTTTCAAATGTCTCAAGAAGCCCTACTATATCCATGAAAAAGTTTTTCTCTACCACCCTAAACAAAAGAGATCTAAAAACGCATTAATAAGGAGATTTCCAAATGACCTTGACCTTTGACCTTCATGTCATTTTGTTTGGTCAAGGTAGACGGTTCCATTCAAAGTGGTCCGAAGTCTCTACGATTAATAATAAAAAAGTTGGAAGTGATTTTATATAAATTTAAATACTTTCAGGGGCAGTAAGTACTAGAAGGAGGCCTCAGATCCTTTCGGTATGAATAGATTGAAGAACCCTCTAAGTGTACTGAAGACATTGGTAAAAGTTCCAAGTCTCTATCTCTTATGGTTTTAGAGGAGTAGCAATAACAAGCATTTTGTACAATGTCATTTTCTTCAGCCAAGGTAGACGCTCCTATCCCAAGTGGTCCGAAGTCCCTATGATTAATAATAAAAAAGTTGGAAGCGATTTTATAAAAATTTTAATACTTTCAGGGGCAATAACTATTAGAAGGAGGCCTCAGATCCTTTCGTTGTGAATAGATTGAAGAACCATCTAAGTGTACTGAAGACATTGGTAAAA
>WFKH01003881.1:68296563-68314217 GCA_016163765.1 Magallana hongkongensis
AAGGTCATAGGTCACACCTAAAAATAGGGAGGGGGGGGCTAATTGTATACATATAAATGAATCTGATATATACTGATGTGTTTTAAGTATATGTTCCATATACCTATAACACATCAGTTCTTAGAGGTCCAAGGTCAAAAGGTCAAGGTCAAAGGTCACACCTAAAAATAAGGGGGGTTATTGTACACATATAAATGAATCATATATATATATATATGTTCCATATACTTATAACACATCAGTTCTTAGAGGTCAAGGTCAAAAGGTCAAGGTCAAAGGTCAAGGTCATAGAAAAAAGAAAAAGAAAGGGGGGGGTTGTTGTATTTCGTATGTGTTTGTGATATCAATGAAATTCAAAGGAGAATTACTGCTAGAAGGGGACGTCGGACCCTTTTGAAAAACTTCTAAGTGTACTGAAGACATTGGTGAAAGTTCCAAGTCTCTATCTCTTATGGTTTCAGAGGAGTAGCGATAACAAGCATTCCGTACAATAAGGGCAATAACTATGTAATTATTCAAAGGTATGAGCCAAGGGGTTATATTTTAAAATGTCCTAAGATGCCCTACTACATCCATGAAAAAGTTTTTCTCTACCACCCTTAACAAAAGAGATCTAAAAACTCATTAATAAACAGAGTTCCAAATGACCTTGACCTTTGACCTTTGTGTCATTTTGTTCGGCCAAAGTAGACGCTTCCATCCCAAGTGGTCCGAAGTCTCTATGATAAATAATAAAAAAGTTAAGAGTGATTTTATGGAAATTCAAATACTTTCAGGGGCAATAACTAATAGAAGGGGGTCTCGGATCCTTTCGGTATTAGTAGATTGAAAAACCCTCTAAGTGTACTGAAGACATTGGTAAAAGTTCCAATTTTCTATCTCTTATGGTTTTAGAGAAGTAGCGATAACAAGCTTTTCGTATACAAGGGCAATCACTTTTTAAGTTCTTGGGGTCATTAGGCACAGGGTCATTTGCTATCATAACTTTTAATATTCAATCACATAAAGAAAAATTTGTTTCAATATCTCTTGAAAAAAAAGTTTTCCCGTGGAAAATAGAGGAGAAAAATAATAATAAAAAACATAAGAAATACAAAAGGTCTTTCACCTGAAAGGTGGAAAAACCTAAAAACAAAAGGTCTTTCACCTGAAAGGTGGAAAGACCTAACAAACATAACAATTTCAATAGGCCTTTACACTGTGGTGTAAAGACCTACTAAAGAAGACGCGAGACCATTGGATAAAGCCAAAATCTGAGTATGCATGCTATACCGAACATTATGGCACAATTTTTTTTATGTCGAAGGTCAAGGTCATGTGTTACCCCAAAAAGTGAAAAAGGGGATTTACGGACTAGTCGCATAAGATAAAATCTTTAAATTCGTGTCAAATGGTTCTTTATCTCCAGCGATCAAGGTCAAAGGTCAAGGTCAAAGGTCAAGGTCAACTTTCAGGGGATACGCCTGTGCCGAAAGATCACACACTTTTGCAATATGACAGCTTTACGGATCCTAGTTGACTTTGACCTTTGACTTTGACCTCTGTTGCAGCCAAAAAGGTTGTCGAAGCCATCGCAAGTGGTTTCGTGGCTCTAACTTTAGTCATTACAATTTTTTTAATTTTTAATAAATATTAAAAAATTTGAGAGACAGTCGTTCTAAGAGGAGACTGTGAAACCTTTTGCCTTTCGGAGATCTGCAACTACCCTTCAGACCGACATCATCCGCGAAGGTTTCGAACGTGCAAGTGTCACGGCTTCTGAGGAGTAGCGATAACAAACTTTTAGGCGCACGCGTCAATAGTAAGGAAACGTGAGGTGTTTCCAAGACGCAGGGTCAAATGCCCTCATCATTTTCCGAAAGCAGTACGACGTAAATGAAAGAGTTTCGATAAGTCGCAAAACAAAAATTTCACTGCGCTGGCGGAAGAATAATAATGAAAACAAACAGAACAATTTCAATAGGCCTTTACACTGTGGTATAAAGACCTAATAATAATAAAAAACATAAGAAATACAAAAGGTCTTTCACTTGAAAGGTGGAAAGACCTAAAATAATAATAATAATAATAATAATAATAATAATAATAATAACTAGTAGACTAATTGTTCTCGAACAATTCGAGGTCTTTCCACCTCATTATTTTTTTATGTTTTGTTTCAATATAATTAATAAACATTTTAGTGTCTGGTACTAGTTTTTTTTTCTTCTCTTTTTTTTCCAGGGACAGCTTTTTTATTTCAAGAGATATTGAAACAATTTCTTCTTTATGTTATTGACCATAAAAAGTTATGGTACCAAATGACCCTTTGCTTCATAACTCCAAGAACTTAACAAAGTTATTGCCCTTGTGTACGAAATGTTTGTTATCGCTACTCCTCTGAAACCATAAGAGATAGAGACTTGAATCTTTTACCAATGTCTTCAGTACACTTAGAGAGTTCTTTAATCTATTCATACCGAAAGGATCTGAGTCCCCTTTCTAGCAGTTATTGCCCCTGAAAGTTTTGAGATTTTCATAATATCACTTTTAACTTTTTTATTATTTATCATAGAGACTTCGGACCACTTGTGATAGAAGCATCTACCTTGGCCGAACAAAAAAGCATAAAGGTCAAAGGTCAAGGTCATATGGAAATCTGTTAATGAGTTTTTGGATCTCTTTTGTCTAGGGAAGTAGAGAAAAACTTTTTCATGGATGTAGTAGGTCATTTTAAGACATTTTAAAATATAGCCCCTTGGCTCATACCTTTGAATAATTACAGAGTTATTGCCCCTATTGTACGAAATGCTTGGTATCGCTACTCCTCTGAAACCATAAGAGATAGAGACTTGGATCCTTTACCAATGTTTTCAGTACACTTAGAGGGTTCTTCAATCTATTATACCGAAAGGATCTGAGGCCCCCTTCTAGTAGTTATTGCCCCTGAAAGTATTTAGATTCCAATAAAATCACTTCCAACTTTTTAATTATTTATTACAGAGACTTTGGACCACTTGGGATGGAAGCGTCTACCTTGGCCGAACAAAATGATATAAAGGTGAAAGGTCAAGGTCATTTGAGAATCTGTTAATTTATGAGTTTTTAGATCTCTTTTCTGTAGGTTGGTACAGAAAAACTTTTTCATGGATGTAGTAAGACTTCTTGAGACATTTCAAAATATAACCCTTCAGCCCCTACCTTGAAGCAATTATAGAGTTATTGCCCCTATTGTACAAAATTCTTGTTATCGCCACTCCTCATAAAACCGTTAGAGGTAGAGACTTGAAACTTTTACTAATGTATTCAGTACATTTAGGGGCTCCTTCAATCTATTTATACCGAAAGGGCCCGAGGCCCCCTTCTCGCAGTTATCGCCCCTGAAAGTTTCCTAATTTTGTTAAAAACACTTACAACTTTTGAACCTTACATCGTACGGCCATCAGACCACTTCAAATTGAAATGTTGACCTTTAAGAGTCAATATGACATAAAGGTCAAAGGTCAAGGTCAAACAAAAAAATTGCATATTTAAGTTTTTGACTTTTTTTAATAAAGTAACGCAGAGAAAATGTTTCATTAATTATATTGAAACTAAACATAAAAAATAATGAGGTGGAAAGACCTCTACTTGTTCGAGAACAATTAGTCTGCTAGTCTTGTTCAGCTTCTCTTCCAAGTCATCCTCGACTGCTTACATCCCATGTTGATGAACTGGTTTTCTGTCTTTAGAGTTTGAAATAAAAAGCTCTCTCTACCCTTCTTATTTCTAATAAAAGCTTCTCATAATTTTTTATGGAATCATATTTGTGCCTTGTTTGACCTTTTAAATTCTCTGAACTGAGATATGTCCAGAACTTGTGTCTAAGCAAATCATTCTTTGCAGTTCTTTCTAAATAACCATATGCATTATCAATTGCAGTCTGTAGCATGGTTTCAAGTCTGCAACCAAATGTTGTGACACACTCACCAGGTAATTGGAAAGCATTAAAAAATTCTTGCATAATCATGCCGTTGGTTCAAATCTCACCAAACAAAACATCAAGCTTTGACAGAATTTGCTTAACAGTTGCTTTTTCCCCTAATGGTATAAGCATAGTTTTAGCAGTACCTCTTAATGACCTTCTTATACTTTGTATCAACAAGTTTGGTTTTATGTCGGGGTCACCTACTAAACTAAACATTGCACCTCAAAACGCCATTCTTTGTAAGACACATCCCCCTTCTGAGGAGGTTCATCACCTGAGAACTGTGGAATTCTAGGGACATTATTGGTGAATTCATAAACCTGAGTGGAAGTATTGTTCCCAAGATTGAAACCTGGATTACTATCTTTAATACCTGTTTTATTGGGCATTTTCGGGATAGCACCTTTTTGTTTCATAACTTCTGGTTTTAAAGGCAAGTTAAATTCATTTTGAATTTTTTTAGGAACAATAGGTTTTTGCTCTTTATTTTCACCCTCATTCAACTGACCCTTAGGTGTACTAACATTTGGTAGACCAGCAAAATCAAACCCATCTTCATCTGAAACACCTGCAAAGTTAAGTTTCAATTCCTCATCCATTTCTTTCTCTTTATTTTCAAATGAGAACTTTATCTTATCTGCTATTGACGTATTAGACATCCCCAAACTGAACCAAGGAAACACCTCTACTTTCAAAACAGCATATAAACAAAATCATCTAGTAACAAAACTCAATGACCTTTAGGAAAAATAACACCTCAAATCAAAATTTGAATCACTAGGTATACCAAAAAACACAAACCCAGTTCTAATATTCAATCTCAACTCCTTGTTTAGACTGACCTTATATCAACAAAACCTGGATCCCTAATTGTTTAAGACCCTGTTTACCTGAGCTTAAGTTGACAAAGATTTTTTTTTTTTTTTTTTAGTACCTGTATGTATAAAATATCCCTCTAAATCCTATTTACAATAAACTTATTTACAATAAACTAAATAAAATTAAGAGAAAACACACTCAAACATCATTCATTCATGTACAGAGTAAGTCAGCGTCTACGTCCACTTGTCTTCTTGATACTGTAAGAAAATTGTTAGTAATTTAGTGAGCTGCATGCTGGTTGGGATTTTTACAACTGCTGCCTCTAACTTTTCAACTTTAATAACTACTCTGTAATAAAACTAATTAAACATAAACAAGTCTCATGAATTACATTTGCTAATCAGCTGTTGTCTATGTGATGAAACAATCACTGTATAAACATGACTGTATAATACAGAACAGCTGACAAGACCCCTTTACAGTTTACAAAAAAAAATGAACCTGGTGCACCAAAAAAATATACCTCAACTAACTTAAATTACCTTAACTACACAAACTAACTACATGAAACACAGTATTAGCTAAATTAAGGTAACTCCAGTGTTTTAGAAATCCGTGTCAAACCAATCATTTTTTTAAATTTAACAGTTAAAACAACTTTTAAACTTGCTATAGAGACCAAAATATTTATACCTTTGCACGTTTGTTTTCCTACAGTGAGCTTCAGCTCACAAGGTCCAAAAATTGTTCAGCCAAAATTTAACAGCATGAAGCATGATCTCATAATTTATTAAATTGTGCACCAAAATACATCATGTTAGGTTATTATTTAAGCAAATCAATTGATTATCATTAAATCATAAAGATTTTATTGATTTTCTACAGAAAATATAAAAAATATTACATTTTTTCTTGCCACGACCTTCCAAAAAAAATCCCAAAATTGCACATTTTTGGAAAATTCTAAAAAATGATTCAGTTTACATACAGTTTTTAAAAAATATTTATTAAGAGTTACATATTGTGTTAACAAAAAAACAAAGTTTATCAAAATTGACCATCTAGTTTTTGCTTGATAGTCTCTTGAATACATGTACCCCCATAATGAAAATGTAAATTTTACAAGTTATTTTTTGCAAACTTTGGAAAAAATTGAAATGTATCGAAAAGACACAATCTAACAGTCACTTAAATTGATATACTCAATGAAACTGTATTATACATATAAAATTAAGGTCGAGACTGCCAAAAAACACATAGAATTGAGTGCAGTAGTACCCCCCCCCCCCTTCTGTCAAATATTTTTTATCCCAGGTTTTAAACATTTATCTGTAGATTAAACACCAATCAGTGTTATATAGTTTTAATTAATGTTCAAGCTACACAAGTTCTTACTTATCCTCTCCTTGTCCCGGAGGACACATGAGGTCGTCATGCTACATAAACGCAGTGTAATTGTTGGAAGAGAATGCATACAATATGTACAATTATATTACACACTGATTTACCATTTTAACATTTCGCTGCTTTCCTTGCTTTCTCCAATCCCTCTAAACGACGGAGATGCGATATTTTAACAAATAACCCACTTTTTGACCAAACCATTATTATTTTAAAACACTTGTTGTGCGCCAAAATTATAACCGGAAATTTAGCACGCCGTGTAAAAAAAGAACCGGATCCGAAAGACACTGGAGTTACCTTAAATTCACACAGAATATTTACATGTGTTTTCTAAAAATAGAACAGAAATTCTGGGAAATCCCCTATTTAACGTAATAGTATGAATATTATGGATATCATATTAATTAAGTATATAGATTATGTATATAGATTTTAAAATAAAACCAACCAAATCTGACACACATTTTAAATACACACCACACATACTTAGATCCACCCTGTACCTTTACACACCTGTATATATACCCCAGGGGCAGTGATTTGGTAAACATTTGTGTGCATGAGTTCTATTGGTCAGATATTTGTTAGGGTTGTTGTGGTTGGTTTGTTGATCTGACTATGATATTTTGCCGCCTAGTTTTGTCAATCTTTGTTTGGTCATCCAGAGGGTACCATGTAATATGTATATGACCTAGCTGAATCAGACCTACATCATTAAGTTTGACAACAGACTATTTCTCTTTCTGGTAAGTAACATATAAACTAATATCCCATGTATTAAAATATTATTAACATGTACTTTTCTATAAATTAGCAAATATTAGTAATTTCTTATGAGGCACTTTAACTAATTAGAATGAATGAGTGTCATGAAAGATTTATTTAGTAAATATTGATTATAAAGTCAGTATTTGATTCTTATTAAAAAAGAGTAACTGATTTTCTAATCAGGTTACAGAGTGTTTTTATGATGATCAAATATTTGGTCTAATTGTTCAAAATGAGCAATGTAAATGTTTTTTTAATTCAATAGTATTTTTAGTACTCTGTTAATTGAATTACAGATATACATAAGCATGATAATCTTGCATATGATGAAATAGATGCATAGAGGAAAGCTTATTCCCATAGAATGGTGAGATAATTTCTAATGAATAATGTGTCTATAATATTTTTAATTGCAACCTATTTTTATGATTATTATGGGAGAAGTGCCTATTGTACATATACATTGAAATTGTAAGAGTTACCTCCCTTTAATTGCTTTACATGTATGTACATTTAATATAAATATATGAATTATGATATTGCTATGATATTATGTGTTAATTCAAATCCAGATGGAAATTGAGTACATTCTCATAGCATGAGACTTATTGTTTTATATTTGCAGGGCTTAATTTTGATCATTTGATTAATTTCAATGATTACCATCAACTTGTCACTGTGTCCACAATAAATATAACTATATGAACCCTCAACAGGCGTTATTTTTATATAAGTAAAACCTGTAACATTAACTCGAAGCTTCGTCGGATAAACAAACTTTGTGTAGGCCAACTAACATGAAACGACAAACAGACAAATTGTTTCACACGAACGCACACCACATTCAGCTGAAAAACTTTGTACAGTACCTTCTATCACTTCTTTGAATCAATCCACGTTGTCTGAAGTTGCCGGGTGTTTGTTTCATGCGCGCAATCCGGAATATGAATTCGGAACTCCTCGGCTACGTACATAGACTTCACAGGATCCGCGCCTCGAGGTGGCTTCACGCTCCCCAATCGGTTTTCTTCTCCAACATGAATGAAACAAATTTCATATTTATAAATTTACACTTGTTGAATAGCTGTATCCATCAGAAATACGTATTACCACTGTGCACAGTATGTCCTGTAGAGTTGGATAGGAATATTGGCCCTTCCGTCTCAGTTTATCGCCGGCCGGCTAATAAGGACAATCTTTAAGAATGTGGGTCTTCCGTAGTGTCTTGTTTTTTTTAAATTTTTTACGTAGGCGCCATTTGTAACCCAGGCAGTAGACAGAACACCAGTGAGGGGTCATACAATGTATTTATTCAATATATACGAAAAACCTGAAACATACAACATTGACCCATATGACAATTATCTCAGAATACGGTACAATTATTTGGATAAAGGTTATTTAATATATAGCATGGAATTGTTAAATTATAAACATAGAATATATTTATAAGTAATAAATTACACAAGAATTACCAGACACCGGCCGCTAATCGCAGACAAAGCTTGCGTTTAATCTTCATGCAGGTCTGTCCCCTCTCAAGGCAAGACAAAGTGTGCGCGGGCCTGGTAAGTTAGGCGGGAAGATTGGTTAGTAGAAGTTAAATTTAGAATGTTGTCAGACAGGTCAAACTGGTAGTCGAATCGTCAAATAAAAATAAACAATTACACGTGGACAATCTCACCTGGAGATGTAAATAAAACACACACACACGCACACAGAAACAATTACGTTTACAAATAGACAAACATTTAATATTAATTACTTACACTGGTTACATGTTGATAAAATGACGTCACAATGTACTGGCGAGAAATGGGACTCGGCGAGAACTGGTCGCACGCCAGTAGCTTTATTATTATGACCCCCTCCCTCTACCTGGGATGTGCTCATCAGGATATATATAATTTGATTATTCTCTAACTATAGCTGCCCCAAGATATCCTCGCAGCACATTTGCTTCATTATCTACAAAATAAAGTATGAGTTTTCATGGATGTCACATGATAATTTCCTTGGATATTTTAATTTGAATATGTAAAGCTTTCAATAAATAATTATTTTACATTGTAGATTGCAAAAGTTAGCATCACTACTGCTGTGAATGCATAGGGGAGTTTTTTTTAATAAGTATAAACTTCCAGAAAATGATACTGCTGCAATTTTTAAAAATCTTTTTCTCTGCATTTAGCAGACAAATTATATAGTACTTAGTACATGAATGAACAAGGCTACCTCAGATGATCTGGTGTTAGCATGGTTATAAAAAATACATTGCCTATGTAATCAATGTGTAATAAAATCAGATCCTTGATCCGCTCCTTGTTTTTCTATTTTCGCTACACGAGGATCTGAAGAAACCTCCTGGTGAACTTTGTTTTGACCAATGAAATTATCGATTCCATTCCTCAGCTACGTGTTTTGGAAGTCATGCTTATACAATCTTTGGATTCCCTGAGGGTGTTTAATATCAACTTATGCTCAATCTCTAGCTCGCTGATACCGAAAGATTCAAGAACGTGCCATCGCTTCGTCATACGACTCCATTTTTGTTTGTAACCCAAAATTACCGTTTCTAACACTTGATTTGATGGCTAAAATAACTCATGAATATTCTTTAATCAAAGTTCACCAGGAGGTGACCTCAAGCGGGGCCTATTCAGATCCTCGTGTAGCGACAATAGAGAAACAAGGAGCAGATCGAGGATCTGATTTTAATCAGATTCCCTATGTAATATGAATTTGATATGTATTCCTTAAAAAATCTCAATCTTTTTACGTCATCAGACTCAAGTGAGGCTGATCAAGATTTGTCCGTTGTCTTGTTGTTGTCGTAAACTTTTCACATTTTCATCTTCTTCGCCAGAACCACTCAGCCGATTTCAACCAAACTTGGCACAAAGCATCACTGGTGAAGGGGATTCAAGTTTGGTGAAATGAAGGGCCACGCCCTCTTCAAAGGGAAGATAATTTGGAATTATTGAAAATTTGTTGGTAATTTTTAAAAATTTGATGTTCCCCTGTTATAGGATTGGGCCACAATAGGGGATGAAGTTTTACATAAGAATATACATGTATAGAGAACATCTTTAAAAACTTCTTCTCATAAACCATTCAGCCAGAAAAGCCGGAACTTGTGTAGAAGCATCCTCATGTGGTGTAGAATCAAGGTTGATCAAACCATGATTCCCGAGGGTAGGGTGGGGGCCGGGGCCACAATTGTTTCAAATGGTTAAGAGAAATCTTTAAAAATCTTCTTCTCAAAAGCAATTTGACCCCCGGGGATACATGTAGAGTGGGGCCACAATGGGGTGGGGGGGGGTTAAATTTTAACATAGTAATATAAAGAGAAATCTTTAAAAATTCTCTTCTCAAGAACCATTTGGCCAAAAAATCATGATTCCTGGCGAAAGTGTGGGGCAAAAATGGTGGGATGTCAAATTAATTCATAGGGATATAAAGAGAAAAATCTTCTGATAAAGGTGAAACTTTTGTGAAGGCACAGGTTGTGCAGATTAAAGTTTGATAAAACCATGATTTCTTGGAGAAAAGTGGGGTCATAAAAGGGGGGATATTTAAATAGGAATAGAGAAAAATCTTCTCACAAATACTAAAAGAACAAAAGGGGCTTGGTATTTACCATAAAAATATGTGGATAAAAATCAGCAGATTTTTTTAAACTTTTTAACTGTGCAAAATCTACTGTAATAATTTGTCAAGATATTTTAAATATGGTACTGTAATGCTGATTTCATCAGAGATATATGGCTTTTGTTGCTCAGGTGAGCGATGTGGCTCCTGGGCCTCTTGTTCTGTTTATTTTGACAAGAATTTGATTACCCTATGCTAGATATTATATAATTCATCTTTATTATATAGGTGCAGGATCTGTCTGTGTCATCTACCATACTATTCTGCCAGCCTGATCCATTGGTTTTGCTGCATTTCAACACTGTACTTTTTGCCATTTTTATGTCACCTGAGTCACTCAAGTAATCTTCTGCTATCTCTTTTCTTCCGTCGTTGTGTTTTGTGTTAAAGAGGCATAGTCACGATTTGAGCTAAAATTTACTTTTTTCGTTTTGGTAATGATGCTTTATTAGCTCACCCGAGCTGAAAGCTCAAGTGAGCTATTCTGATCACATTTTGTCTGTCGTCCGCCCGTCTGTCCATCCGTCTGTAAACTTTTAACATTTTGAACTTCTTGTATAAAACCACTGGGCCAATTTCAACCAAATTTGGCACAAAGCATCCCTATGGAAAGGTGAATATAAATTGCAGAAATGAAAGGCCAGTTTTCAATCAAAGCGGAGAAAACCTCGAAACTGTAAAAGGGGTGCGTTTTTAAAAATCTTCTTCTCAAGAACTACTGAGTCAAATTCAACATAATTTAGTATAAATCATCCTTAGGGGAAGGAAAATAAAAATTGTAAAAATGAAGGACCAATCTTTTTCCGAATTTGAATCATTACAAAAATAATAAAAATTGGAAGGGGGGTGGACTTCAATCGGTTTACAACTTCGGGTTCGGTATTCCATATCTTGAAAACCTCTTTGAAGCGGCCATGTTGGACATATGATAAACGAGTCAATCTGACAAAGATGAATTTGGTTGTTGTGGAATAGTTCGCATGCGAAGGATATCTTTGAAACATGCAAGATACATTGGTGCCAATTTTGTAAAGTAAATTGAGATTTAATATTCCAATGCGTTGACTTTTTCACCTTTGACGGCGGTTTTCATTTTCGTTTCATTTTCATGAATTACGCTTTGTAACTTGGGGAACTATCGCCTGTATTTTGTAATTTTTACGTATCAATCAAACATAGACATCGGTAAATAAGACAGCTGACTGTTTACTTGAGCAAAATAAGATGTATTAACAGGTACCGTACATTAACAACATACTAAAATACAATTCTATTGGTAATATGGTATGATCTTTGTGTAATGGTTGATAAATGCAATGTGTTTTGTTAGATGCTTAGTATTTTCTCGAGTCTATTCAGTCTAAACAGAGATTAATTTCGCTGACGGAAATATGTACAAATAGCAGAGACATAGATAATTGTTATCTATGTCTCTGCATGAAGGTACATATGTGATTCATTTAAAAAAAATTGTGCTCTTTGTTTTAGTGCATGTTACTGTTTTAATTGTTTACAATTTTCTATTTACTAACCATATTTGAGTGTCAAGCTTCGAGTTATAAGCAAGATACAGAGCTTTGCTCACAATTCTATGTTTGCACACAGCTGAGGCCTTGCTTTTGTTCGTTTACATTTTAAATGCTGAAAAGAAAATACCAAGTTTAAAAATCTTAATCTGAATGTAACAAACTCATGTGAACAAAAACATGACTCAAACGTAGGAGGTATGTCCAATGCACGATGTTTTACTAATATTGTCGACATCGCAATGTTGGCCAATATTGAGTCGACATTGTGTTTACATCGTGTGCCTTCTTTCTTGTTTACAACGTCGATATCGTCGACATCGCAATGTTGATCGACATCGAGTCAACGTCGACATCATCGACATTGCAATGTTGATCGACATCGAGTCAACATCGTGTCTACATCGTACCTCTTATATCCTGTTTACATCGTCAACATTGTCGACATCGCAATGTTGACCAACATCAAGTAGACATTGTGTCTACATCGTGTACCTTCTTTTCTGTATACATCGTCGACATCGCAATATTGATCGACATAGAGTCAACATCGTGTCTACATCGTACCTCTTATATCCTGTTTACATCGTCGACTTTGTCGACATTGCAATGTTGACCAACATCGAGTAGACATTGTGTCTACATCGTATGCCCTCTTTCCTGTTTACATCGTCGATATTGTCGACATCGCAATGTTGATCGACATCGAGTCAATATCGTGTCTACATCGTACCTCTTATATCCTGTTTACATCGTCGACATTGTCGACATTGCAATGTTTACCAACATCGAGTAGACATTGTGTCTACATTGTGTGCCTTCTTTCCTGTTTATATCGTCGACATTGTCGACATTGCATCGCAAAGTAAACGTAAAAGAAATATCTGCTATGTTGACAATGTAAACTCAATATCGGTTCAATGTCGTATACATTACGAGTTAACGATGTCGACGATGTCAACGTCGAAGAATTGTCGTCAATGTGGACAATTTAAACTCGATATTGGTTCAACATCGTCGACATTGCGATGTCGACAATGTCGACCATGTAAACGGTAAAGAAATATCCGCGATGTAGATAATGAAAATTCGATATTGGTTCAACATCGTCGACGTTGCGATGTCGACGATATTAACGTTTAAGAAGTATTGGCAATGTCGACGATGTAAACTCAATATCGAGTCAACATCGTCGACGTTGCGATGTCGACGATGTTAACGGCAAAGAAATATCGGCAATGTTGACAATGTAAAATCGATATCGTATCAATATTGTATACATCACGATGTTGACGATATTGAAAAAGAAACATATATTGGACATTAATGAAACCTAGCAGATTTATGAGCTCTTTATCTTGCTTATAATTCTACGATTGACGCTAAAATTTTGGTTGATCATTAGAAATGGCTCGTTAAATATTAAATCCTTGTACAGAATAATTAATAGGATGATATGCTGTAACTACATTTTGCACCCCTTTTTATACGATGAATTGTATGAGATCTACACCAATTATCCTTCGTCCTCTTACGTACATTCAGAGCTAAATATGCAGTATCCAGCGCATGCGCAGGTAATGACCACTAATTCATAGAAACAATAAAAGTTTTCCCGCCACTACCCATCATAGTTAATTCAGTGCTCGCACAGAGAAGACCACCCGTTTAGTAAATCAACTTTGTTTCCTTTTTATTTATTTTGTGTGAGAATTTTTCATTCTTTTCGTACTTTATTGGATTAATATGGAAGAAAAACAGGAATTTATCATCATCCAGCAGCGCTCGGGCTCCCCTAGCGAGCGTTCTGCGAAAGAATCGACATCGTCTTCGGAGATGCTGACCACGCTGACGCCATTGGTCAGTGGAGGGCACGCTGCCTCAGAGCAGCTTACTGTCGTGCCCACAGAGGCTTCAATGCCAATCATTTGTGGCTCTGATCCCACCTTTTCTGTGGCATTGCCACACTCTATCACTGTTGATGCTGACAGAAAACAGTTCGACTTCAAAGTCGCTGATAGACCTACCAGTGGTAATTTGATACGCCAGCCATTTTCCTCTCGGTCTACTCATAGTGGCTCTGCTTTGGCGCAGGGTTCACCTATACGTTGGCTTCACCAGTCTACGCCATCTAAGCCTTTGTTTGCAACACCAGTCACACAGCTTGCAGAAAAGCGCAAAGTCGCAAGTACGGCGACTAGGCCTAACAGCATTCAAGATTCCTACACACAGTCGGGTTCGAGTGTTACCGGATGTTCGAGTGAGGTAACATCAAACATGGCGGCGCCCTTGCTTGATCAAAACACAGGCGCTTGTTTACATCAGGCTTTGGGAATCGATGCCATCGTGAGCTCGATTAAAGAGTTAACGGCACATATGCATAAGGATAAAGAGGAAGAAAATGATGATGACTGTCGGCCCACAAAAGGTATCAAATTAGACCATGCAAAATTGGAAAACGAGGACGATGACTCGGACGTAGAAATAGAAGACGAAGTAACACGATTTGGTTCAGCCTTTGTCAACAGTAAGACTGCAGGTAGCGTAAATAAGTCACTGGCAGACATGATGAATAAAGCGTGTACTTCAACAGCTGATTCTGATTTTGTTAAAGACATAAGAGAACAATATAATCGACCAAGTAATGTTCCTTTTTTGTTGGTGCCGACAGTCAACAGTTCGATCTATAAGAAGATGTCCAGGTTTAACAAAGACTTGGACCATGGCCTTCAATAGACCCAAGGTACCCTTTGTTGTGGCATCTATGCTACAAGTATGCTTGCAGACAAATTGAATGAGTTGAAAAAATCGAACCCTGAAGATAAAATCATCAATGAGTTGCTTACTCTATCTGAAGATGCAACATTTCTATTATCACATGTTTCATTTTTGATGTCACTATCTCGAAGAGAACACTTGAAACATCTCTTTCAAGGAGATTATAAAGATTTGTGTAAAAAATCTGTAGAGGTTACCGATGAATTGTTCGGTTCAGAGCTTTCTAAAGCTTGTAAGGATAATTCAGAAGCTTCTAGGGCTACTACCAAAATGTTGAAGAGCAACAGATCCTCTGGCTCCTTTCATTCCTTTCGTTCCCGTCCCAGGGATTCCTTTCGATTTAACAAAGGCAATTACAAAACCAACAGTCAAAAGAATTTTAAAAACTTCAGATGGAACCCATATTCTCCAACAACCAACACTTCGAAAATGTCAACAACAAAAAACTCGAAGTCCCAATAAAAGCAGGAAATTTGAAGAATCATTTAGAATTTTGGACAATGCTAACTTCAGATGTAAACATTTTAGAAACAGTTCAGGATTACAAAATAGAATTTTTAACAATGCCATATCAACACAATCCTCGGATAACACCAGTTCCGAAAGATTCGCTCAAATTAAATTTAATTCAAGAGGTAATAGATTCATTACTTCAGAAGCAAGCAATTATTCAAGTGCAAGAAACTCCACAGGAATTTATATCCACAATTTTCTTGGTTCCGAAGAAATCTGGAGGAATGCGACCAATAATAAACCTGAAACCCTTGAACAATTTTGTGGAAACAATTTATTTCAAGATGGAGACTCTTCAAACAGCTCTAAATTTACTGCAGAAAGGAGATTATCTGGTCAGTGTGGATCTGAAAGATGAATATTTCAGCATTCCAATTCATCATCAACATCGAAAATACCTGAGATTTATTTGGAAAAATCAGAGGTACGAGTTTCAGTGCCTCCCGTTCGGACTAAAATCTGCTCCAAGAATATTCACAAAATGCACGAAGCCAGTTATGTCAGCCCTGAGGTCTCATGGTCATCGGGGAATTATTTACATTGACGATTCTCTGTGGATGGCAAAGAGTGCACAGGCAGTGTAGGTTCATCGGTAGTGAAAATATTTCAACAAGCAGGTTTTCAAATCAACGAGAAGAAATCCTCCCTTCAACCGACTCAATTAATCACGTTCTTGGGCTACGTCATAGATACAGTACAGATGACAGTTTCTTTACCACAAGAGAAAGTGCAACAAATTCTCAAAGAAATTCAAAATTTAATTCTTCAAGTACAACCCAAAATTCGTTCTGTAGCACATGTCATAGGGCTTCTTGTTGCAGCCTTTCCTGCAGTTTACTAAGGCCCCCTCCATTAGGCCAAATAAAAAAATACCTGTGGTTCCGGTCACCCGACCGTCCTTATTTTATACCCCCGACCCTAACCTTTTTTTTTTCCAATTTTCAAATTTTTCCGGAATTTTCTCCGTTTTCTGTCATCGGCTCTAATATTAGATTTAGTTTCAGCAATGGCGGTCTCCAATTAGTATGGGAACATTTTAATTCCTATCAGTTGATTGAAAAAAAGATAAATCAAGAACTGTTTGTTCCTTGTGTACCTCATAATAAATAAATTAGGACTAACCTAGGGGATGACATGATCGCTTTTTGATGGGTAACTTCGCCGGAATTTCCTTCGAAAGTCGCCCTGTATTCTGAGTTCACAATCGAGTAAATAAAACCCATAGGCAATAAAATGATAATTATTAATTTCAAAAGGCGTTTTCACAGCCTCAGTTAACCACTGTTGCGATAAACAACTTGCGACTGTCTTATCTATTATAGGGGTTATAAATACGGGTGATGCAACCACATACTGTGGATTGAAAATTACAACCGATGTTTATTTCTTTTAGTGTTTATATTATAATTAGTTTGTAGCTTGTAATTGGTTTATAACACTGCCAAATTAATGCTGAAATAATCATAAAACAATTTGTTAACAGTTATTTTCAAGGTCCTCTGCATAACGGTTGTAATTGGGTCAAAGGGTTGGACTAATACCACCAAAATACACCAAAATACAAGACTGATTTTATTTGTCATTAAGCTAACACAATTGCAAAACATTTCATACCGGTATATAAAATGTATGAATACACTACTGAATTCAAAATCCACTGATATTCCCCAAAATTGACTGACATTGTCTGACATCTACTGTATAACCACTGTACCCTACGGTAAATCCACTGTACACCCACTGTACAGAGCTACTGTACCACACTGTATCCCACTGTACCCCACTGTACAGAGCCACTGTACTCCACTGTACTCCACTGGACAGCACAGTACCTACCCACTGACCAGCACTGTACCTCACTGTACACCACTGTACGGGGCACTGACCAGCACTGTACCCCACTGTACACCTCTGTACAGGGTACTGACAAACACTGTACACCACTGTAACCCACTGTACCTATGTTTTTATAAGTTATTATGTTTAAACAATGAATTGAATATTTACTTTATTTGAGACCAAAATCTGGATTTGTTTTGATTCTTTCCTATTGCTTACAAGAGAGAAAATGGGCTTCTATTTTTTAAAGTTCATATATAATTACATGCGCGGTCAGAATTTTTCCAGGGAAAGGGTAGGGATATTTGTTTCCTGTGGGAGCTTAGACATATTTTGGATAGTTGTACTATGTAAGTTTAAAAAAAAAATTGAATTATCCTCTGATCCCCCCCCCCTATCCTCCGATC
>WFKH01003881.1:68333852-68343852 GCA_016163765.1 Magallana hongkongensis
ATTTACTCTATATATTCCTAATATGAAAAAATTTGACCCCCCCTCCATTGTGGCCACACCCTACCCCTGGGGATCATGATTTGAACAAACTTGATGTGTTGTTAAACATACAGAGAACCTGACAATTAATGATGAAAATGAACTTTGGGAAAAAGGTGTTATTAATAACACAACTTCAAAGGGTTTAAGCTATGGAGTGTTTTTCTATAACTCAAAAGTATTTGGGTTGCGCGGTTTGAGTGAGCACAAAGACCTCAAGGCCGAACAATTTACTGTTTCAAATGGTCAAATTGTTTTCCAGGAATTTGTTTCTAAAACTGTTAAAGGTGGCCTGAAAGATCGAACATTTTCACCTAAAATAATAACTTAGTACAGTTGTCCCCCAAATCCTAGGTGTGTTGTAGATCTTTTCTGCCGCTACCTTGCATGCATACCAAATAAAGGTCCCTTTTATAGACGACCTCTTCCTCCCGGAAAAGAAAATATTGAAAAATTTTCTTCCCAGGTGATTGGTGTCAACACCCTTGGTAAGTATATGCAATCAATGTTTGATGATGCTGGGATAGACAAAAAAGTTGTCAATCACTCTCAGACTGGTAGAGTATATTGCTGCTCCACTTTATAAAATGCTGGGTTTGAGGAGCAGGAGGTCATGAAACGTAGTGGTCATAGAAGTTCTGCTGTCAGAACTTACAAAAGAGCATCTGAAGAGAAAGAAAGAGAAATTTCCAATGCTCTGCAACCTCCTGCTCCTAAAACCCAGTGTTTAGAAAGTCAGCAAGGACCATCTATTGGTACATCATCAACATTGACTGCAGATTCTACCAAGGGTGAGTCTACATGCAGCAATGTATTAAGGCTTGCATAATTGATTTCATTATTAGCAAGGATGGAAAAGACATAACCTTGTCCATCTAATTATTGTAAAATGATTGAAACTGACTCTGTTCTCCAGAGAATTTAAATAAATATGTTTTTTCAGCTGTTGTTTTATTCATATTCTTACAAATGTTATGTAGTGGAGACTTGCTTTGCCGGTCTAACAATGATTAAACTTATTATTGTCAATAGTTGGTTTAATCATTATGAACACAATGGATGGTCACTGAACCATGAAGCTTGCACTTGGTGTGTACCAAGTCATTTGGTATCAAGAAAAATCTATTGTTCGAGGTGTGAAACATGTACTAAGAAAACTATGGACGAGGATTGAACGATACAGGTAGGTCCTTTGTACACATGGTACGTCTCTCCTTTTTTCAAGACCGCAACTTTAGCGGAGATTTAAGCATGTAATTCAAAATATTTTTAAAACAGATTCGGGTTGTTTACAAAGAAATATGAATTAATTTTTTTTTAAGTTAACATTGAATTTTGATACACGAAAAAAGGATTATGATAATTCATATTACACTGTGGTTGGGTTGATCGTGTCCATAGTTACATCATGCTGCCTCAATCAAGTATATCCTATAGATATGTTTAATAATAATTTTTCTAATACACATGATTAAATTTTGGAATTTATTTAGGATTTATGTTGCCAATGAATAGCCGTAGTAAAGTCTTAATTTATAATTTCTAAAATTTTAGGAGATTTATAACTATGACCATTTTTATCACTTTTACTTTACCCTGCTCTTCCTTGCCAATATGTATCTTGCATTATTAATAAGTTTATCACAACTTTTATTCTTTCTTTTAGGGTCACAGAATGGTCATATCTTAGATTTTACAAGAAGACCGAAGGGGGATTAGATAGAAGACGTTTTTGGCCACTCTTTACTTCCAAGTGACATCAAAGACATCATTCCTGCCCTCGACATTTGTGTCGGGATGGCCACTTTTTTTCGTTTCCAATAATTTATATATACTATTAGGCTGTTTAACTTTTCTTATTAAGTTGTTGTTTAACATTGTTAATGATTTCTTTAATCTGATTCATATTAAAAGCTTACAATCAATTAAATCTGAAAAAAGTAAGTCTGATTGAAGACTTCAGTGTCCAGTGTTACATCTCTTTATTTGCAAATGAGGCATATGTGTTCCTTAAAAGACATTTTGCTCAATTTGTTTTGTTTTTTTTTGTTTGTAGGTAAACTTTTTTTTATCAAACTTTGTGTCCCGTTACATCTGGAACAAAAAGTGATGATTTCATATCAAAATATTCAGATTTGAGAGAGAACAATTGCAATAAACTGTATCTTTGCTAACAGAGAAAGTATAATATAATTAAAGTCACAAATATTATATCTGTTGTTATTTGTTAATTTGACTCAAACTTGAAGTCTCCATGTAACATCACTCTATGTTACACAGCCAATTGTGCTTCACTTGAATTTTACGTTAAGATCGACGCGAATTTCACGTGAACTTCACATGAATTTCACGTTAAGTGAAATTCATGTGAATTTGTTCATGTGAATTTCACGTGAAAATTTTACACATTTTTCACTAAAATTTCACGTGAAACACATTCACATGCATTTCACTTGAAAAAATTTCACGTGAAATTCGTGTGAGTGCTCTTTTCACATGAATTTCACGTGAACATTTCACGTTAAATTCACGTGAATTTAACGTGAATTTCATGTGAGGCACAATTGCCTGTGTAATGAATTTATTTTTGATTATATTTTAATTGTTTTAAGTGAAACTATCTTGACCTGCCTATATAACATGGCCCTGATACCAATATTTAATTTGCTGTAACTTTTTGAGTGATTTCCTCAGTCTGAAATATTGGACACAAAGCTGTGAGTGATGTAACAAAAATTCCTTGACAGTGGATTTTGGATCAAATATGCTTACTTTCCTTATATTGTATTTGCGTTGTCCTCAGAAAAAAGGTAGGGACAGTTCGTTAGGAATTTAAATTTTAATATTTGATTTCTAGAAAAAAGTCGATTTTCAATTACAGCGCTCTCTACTGCAGTAATATTTATTACATTTTTCATTTCTGCGTACACAGCCAATGGTGCCTCACGTGAAATTCACGTGAAAAGAGCTTCACGTGAATATCACGTTAAGATCGACGCGAATTTCACGTGAACTTCACATGAATTGCACGTTAAGTGAAATTCATGTGAATTTGTTCACGTGATTTCACGTGAAAATTTTACACATTTTTCACTAAAATTTCACGTGAAACACATTCACATGCATTTCACGTGAAAAAATTTAACGTGAAATTCGTGTGAGTGCTCTTTTCACATGAATTTCACGTGAACATTTCACGTTAAATTCACGTGAATTTAACGTGAATTTCATGTGAAGCACAATTGCCTGTGTAACAGTTGGGTTCATTTTATCAGAGAAATCATTATAGCATCATCCATCCGTTAGCTCTGAATTTGACAAAAGGAGGAATTGTCCCAAAAATAAGATTCCAAATGTTTTTCATTCGCAATGTTTACCGATTGATCAAAAATATGTATATCAAGTTATACATGTCATTCAGTGATTGTAATAAAACGCATTCTTTGCATTCTTATGATATGCTGACTTTAATTTTTTTTATTTTAGATAACTTTTAATGTTTTCTGTTTCGTAATTCAAATATTATCAAATGTTTTTGTTGTAAGAGAAGTATTTGATAACTCCCGCACTGCTTACTCATTTTCAAATAGCCGGAAGTAATGCATACCTGCTATAAGGGGAAGATAACTCTTTCAGTAACGATAAATCTAGTTTATGGGAAGACGGAATAAAGAGTAAATCCTTATTAATCTTCTTCTTAGAAACCAATTAGCCAGGAAAGCAGAAACTTATGTGGAAGCATCCTCAGGTAGTGTAGATTCAAAGTTGTGAAAATCATTACCCCCGGGGGTAGGGTGGAGCCACAGTGAGGGGTCAAATTTTTACATAGGAATACATTGAGTAAATCTTTAAAAATCTTTTTCTTAGAAACCAAGCAGTCAGAAAAGCTGAAACTTATGTGGAAGCATCATCAGGTAGTGTAAATTCAAAGTTCTGAAAATCATGACCCCTGGGGGTAGGGTGGGGCCACAATAGGGGGTTGAATTTTTACATAGGAATATATAGAGTAAATCTTTAAAAATCTTCTCAGAAATCAATCAGCTCGGAAAGCTGAAACTTATGTGGAAGCATCCTCAGGTAGTGTGGATTCAAAGTTGTGAAAATGATGAGTCCTGGGGGTAGGGTGGGGCCACAATGGGGGGTTAAATTTTTACATAGGAATATATAGAGTAAATCTTTAGAGGAGTTGGGTGGGGCCACATTGGGCATCCAATTGTACAAAGGAAAACATTTTAATTATTCACAAAAACTGAAATGTTATCATATATGGTTTTACTTATATGCAAGCATTTTGACATATTGCTGATTCTTTAAAATTGTTTAGACTCTGGCCCCTGGACGATTCTTGGGCCTCACAAGGGGTGCAGAGTTTGATGTAGGTTTATGTCCCAAGTATAAACAATTGTTTAGGATCTTTTTTAGAACTGCAATGCTCAACATTTGATATGACTATAAAATCATCCTGCTAGAAAAGGGACATGATTAAAACATATGAATATCCAGGAAGGAATATGGATTTTTATTTATACACTGTCAGGATCTACATGTATTATACCACATTGTCCAGATGTTTTGTATTATGACTCCATTAAGCTGATTTTATCATGCTTATTGTTGCTCAGGTGAGCGATGTGGCCCATGGGCATCTTGTTTGAAAGTGTAGCTTTAATCAAAAGTGAGCCCGTCTTTGTTTTATAGTCTTGAGGCCTGTTTTGGGATAAAACATAATATTATGGACACCTTGTAATTACAAAAAGATAGAAAACTTAACAAAACAAATCCACATTGATCTCAAATCGACCTCAAATCATGCTTACATGTATTTGTAGCTGAATACTCAACTTGCATACAACATAACTATATTCTCCTCCAAGAGGTTATTCTTGCCTTTGGCGATGCAAGACTCTTTATGGAACATGAGCTTGATCCGACAAACATCTCGGACATAGAGAGCTGTAAAGGTGCAGTCCGCAAAATATCCAAACTACTGAAAATACTGTTAATTAGAGGGAAATCTGCTTGCAAGGAATTTTTCAGGGTAATGGAAGTGGATTTGAAAAGAGAAGACTTAATACAGAAAATTAAATATAAAAGTGCGGAAATTAAACGGAGAGGTAATAATTGCATTATGTATATATTTAGCCGTATATATCTGGTTATTTTTGTGATTGTTCAATTTTCACATTTCTTTTTACCTTATCAGAAATTATGTCTCGTTTTGTTTGCTATAATAATCCATTAAAATCATAAGAAAATAAATTGCGGGAATAAAAGATGTCAAAGTGTTATACCATTTTATAAAATTCTGTGAAAGAAAAAAATGCAGCAAATACAGTATCTTTGATCCGTGACTCTCTGTTGCTAGATAATGGAACAAAGATTGATGATCATGTTTACAATATGCACATTTTTTTACGATTCTAATGCTATTTTGCATCATTATCTCATAGAAGATTTGAATATTCTTCATCTTTATTACAATATTTCAAACATTTTTGCTGTCTTTGATAGCTGCTTAAAGCATTGTCACAAACTCACAGTGAGTTTTGCATATGCTCATTGGAAAAACTGGCCCAAACTGATTGCTACACTTTTTATATCTACAGATCTACATGTAAAGTTTCATCCTAAATTTGGCTATTATAAGACTTGGTATGTTCATATTTTCATATATACATGTATTTATTATTAGGTAGGCCTAATTTGAATCAAAGGCATAGAAGTCTAAAGACATCAAGTCTTCAAGAACACGAAGAATTTTTAAACGAGGAGCTGGAGCCTTTAGATATTAGTGACCGATTGTTTGAAGAAAGAGTCATTGAGATTTCTGCTCATGACAAAATTACAGAGACTAGCAAGCGACAGAAACAGATGAAATATCTTCTAGAAACAGTGAATGAAAACGAAAATGACTGCTTCTATTTTTTTTTGTACATTCTTCAAAAAGAAGGGTATGAAAGTATTTTAGAAGAGCTCAAGAAGTCTACCCCAGGAGCTGTAGGAGCTGGTATGTTTAATATTTTTGTAGAAAAAGAAAACATTTTGTTTCTTTTCAATTGGGCCTTGTTTATTAAAGTGGCTCACTACACCTTGAAATAATTTGTCAAATCAGCAGAAAATTACTTGAATATGATAGATAGTATTCATGAGTGATAAGAAGTATGTAAGTAAAATAGGTGACAAAATGTGCAATTTTGGATAAAAAAAATATTTTTAGAAGTTAATTCAATAAATGTGAACAAAAGCCCCAGGTGGAGTCGAACTCATGATCTGCGGTTCACAGGCCTGATACTTTAACCACTGAGCTATGACAATATTCAACCAAATTGATTGATACAAGTAATTTGACCAAACATTTGATATGCCATCTTGTGACATACATATAGTGTCTTAAAAAGTATAAGTCTAGGTGTAGTGAGGTAGCTTAAACTCAAGTGGTTGATATACAATGTAGCAGTATATATTGTGTAGTATGCTCATTAGACAACTATGTATTATTTTTATGTTTAGTGCCACATGAACAATCAGAAAACTTGAGATTATCACTCAGGGTTGAAAAAGAACCAGGTAAACAATACTTTCATTGATTTCTGTCTAAACTAGAAACACTTATCAGTAGTATATCATCTTAATAAACTACATGATGGAAAATGCATGATTTTGGTAGGTATTGTGTCCAATTAAGAATGATTGGAGATCCTATTAGAGATTTAAGTTATTTAAAATGAGAATCAATGAAACTGATATATATATATATATAGTGTGTGTGTGTGTATGTGTATATATATATATATCCCAAGTTGCTGAATAGGCTTATACAGTTAGCCTTATTACTTTTATGAAGTTGTCATGTAGTTGATTTTTATCAAGCATAGAATAAAATTTTTAATCTACAGTGTTAATCAAATTCCACTGTTATTTTTTGTAAAGGTAGACTATATGAATACGTATCTTGTGTAAAAGCTGCAAATGTATTCAAATTCGGTTGTTTATTAATTGTTGATATTTTTGTTCCTTTCAGATGATGTATTAGACGAAGATATACACATGCGGTTGTCAGTAGGGGGTCGTACTGGACCTCAGGTGGAGCAAGCATTACAAGATAGTCATTCCTATGGTACTGAGATTCTGGAGGAAGCCATTTTGCATGGGGAAGTTGACATTTGGGATGTTTCTTCTGGTTCCATTGTACTTCAGTTGAGACCAGTGACCGACCAAGCAGTTGAAACTTTGCTCAATGTCAGAGACAACAACAGATTAGTGGAAATGATAGTTGGAATGCTTAGAAAGGTCAATATTGCCAGTATGATGGATGGAACAGAACCATTGGAAATCAAGGTGCAGGTTTATAAAGCAAACCCAGGTAAGTTAACTCCAAATTTGTTTGGATAATTATACAAAGATATGAAATCACAAAATCAAAACAATTTTTTTTTCAATTTTAGTGGGTACAATTTCAAAGACGGAAGATGCAGAACTGATCAAAAAGCGATTGAAAGCGCATAGGAATGTACTAGTCTCTGAGTTAGAGCCCAGGGCTATAGCTCATGTACTATCCAAATCTAAAGTCTTTGCTGAAAGTGACATAAACTCTGTTCTTAGAGCTGATAGTTGTAATGATAGAGTTGAAATTCTTTTGACTTTGGTTGAGGATGGTGATTCTGAGGTTGTGAAGGAGTTTGTGACTGCATTGAAGGATCTCGGTTATAGTAGCATTGTGGAGTTGATTGATCCGCCTGGCATCCACAACAGGGCAGGTAAGAATGTCTTAAAACTATGCCTTGTTTATAAAAGCTTAACTCTGATTGGCTAACATTCTTATGCTTACTCTGGCAAATTATTTTGAAACGTGTATAAAAGCTTAACTCTGATTGGGGATAATAGTTAACAACATGTATGTTATTTAAACAGTAAAATGTTTTCTTTGGTGTTTTGAAACATGTTTTGATTTTTAAATGCAGAAAACATAAGGAAAATTATTACATCTAATTACAAAAATATCCTGGAGGAAATGCAGTTGAAATTAGCTAGGGAAACATTATCAAAATGCGTTGGAGATGTTGATGAAATCAGAGAGAAAATTTTGCCAAAAAATGGAAACCGTAAAAAGAGGATGAGTTGTTTTCTTCAGTTCATTCTCCAAGACGATCACAATGTGATTGAATTTGAGAAAATGTTGAGGAACAATGATTTAGAGGACCTTTTGAAAATAGATGAAAATGTTCAGGAAGAGCATATACCTACACAAGGCATAGGTAGACTAATATCATATTTCAAAACATGAATTGACACAAAGGGAACAATCATGCATTGCAAAATATTTGCTGATCACAATACTATTATTTAGAATTAGGACTCTAATGAAACTTTTATTGTCGATTTCCATATGCTTCCACAGTAAAAATTTACTTAGTATGATTGGTAATTGAGTAATATGCTTGGTAATTTTTGGAATAAAACTCTTCTTGTTGGAATTGTCATTGAGTCACTGGAAGACTTGTTTTCTGAAAATGCATTGTATACTAGTGTAAATAAAAGAAATTTGATGATTACAGAAATGACATTTGTTGAAGACCGCATCAACTCATCTTCAGAAGGAGTCCTCTTTGAGTCTGTTATCACCCTATCACATACTGGTAAGTCATTGGTATAGTGTCAACTTGTCACATACTGGTAAGTCACACATATACTGTCATCTTGTCACATACATTTCTGCATATGTTGTTAATTTTGTGCTTTGCAGCTGCAAATGATTGACACAAGTTTATCACCTCAAAATTAATCCTGAATCAAGATCTGGCTTGTAAAAGACGTCGAGGTTAATTATACCCCCGTTCCGAAGACAAATGGGGTGTACTTTTTACCCTTGTGTGTCTGTCTCTCTGTCTGTCTGTCCGTCCATCCGTCTGTCTGTCTGTCCGTAACAAAAAATTCTGTCGCATTTTTCTCAGCAACTATTCATCGCAGATACATGAAATTTAAACACACTCTTTGTTTAGGCATGCCAAACGTTTGGATCTATTTTTGAATCAAATGTACATCTTCCTGTTAACGACGACTTTGTTCATTTTTAGCCGTTTTTCATCATGGATTTCTCGGCAAATATTTATCACAGATGCTTGAAATTTTAGCAAACTCTTTGTTTAGGCATGCCAGATGTTGGGATCTATTTTTGTACCAATACTGTTCAATGTCAACTTTGCTTTTTTTTGTATATTCACATCAGAAGGGGAGGGGTATTACTAGTGATCATTGGCTTACAGATATCTTGTTGATTCTATTCCAATCAATTTATCTATTTTAATGATTTGTAATAAAGAATTATTGAACCCTTACATTTGGTACAATGGTACCATTAAATCAAGTGAACATTAACAAAGGAAAAGTTCATAATGTGAAAGTGGTTATTTATGCTGGTGGTTAAGTACACATTTTCATTAGTCAAACAATACGCGTGGGTATTAAATATGCGGTTGCATGATTAACCACCGTAAATTTTTGATTTTTTGTAATCATATGAGTGGGGTTATTTTACACTGTTCTAAGTGCAACGTGTAAATTTCACTCACATTTAAATAACCACTTTTACAGAAATCAATGTCCAACAACTTTATATGTTGATTTAAGAAATAAACAGCAATTTGAAATGTTCACTAGGATATGAAGTTGGTTGGTCACATGATCAAATCTTGTGAAGCATGAAGGGCTTCTCAGTAGATTTTATCACGTACAAACCAACTTCATTTCCCGGTGAACTTTTTAACATTGCTGTTTATTACTTATATTTACGTTTGAAAAAGACAAATCGTTCAGAACTTTTAAAATTACCGAGATTTTATGTTTACAATAATCCAAGCGACAAGCGATAAGCGCGTGCTATGATCATTGTGACGTCATGAAAAAGTTCATACAGAATTGAACGTTTTCGCTATTCTATAGGTTCATATTAGGAAGCATATTT
>WFKH01003881.1:68351204-68364738 GCA_016163765.1 Magallana hongkongensis
TAATAATAGGGGAAAAGAAACAAAGCAATAACAATAAGGTCTTCCGTTGGAAACGGAAGACCTTAATGAATCGCAGAGGTAGCTTCAGATGCAGAACCTGATCTCCATTATCAAGGATGCTAAAAAATATATCTTAGTTATTACTGGTCCTAACTTTACTAAACGTGCATGGATGATGCGTCTTATGATACTGATGCACCTGACAGACATGAATGCTGAATTTGAGCCATAGGTTTTGGATGTTGGAGGGAGGTTAAGGTTTTAAGAGCTGGTGTTTTTGGAGCAGGTGCTGAGCTTTGATGATTATATCTAAGTTATTACTGGTCCTAACTTCACCAAACTTGCATGGATGATGCGTCTTATGATAATGATGCAACTGGCAGGTTTGAATGCTGAATCTGAGCCATAGGTTTCGGATGCTGGATGAGATTTGGTTTTTTGGAACAGGTCACATATTTTATAGATAATAGCTTGCATAGTTGATTTAACTATAATGTTAATGAACTGCAGAGGTAGCTTCAGATGCAGAGCTTGATCTCCATTATCAAGGATGCTAAAAAAGATCTCTTACCTCACTCAAACCTGCTTGATAGATGTGTTTGTTGTTAAATGATATGATATGTTCCTATGATATAGTATTGTATGATATGATACACTATTGTTTTATATGATACAATATTATATCATATATTATATTGTAAAAAGTTATATGATACGATATGATATTGTATCAATTTTTTTGTACATTATGATATGATATTGTATCATGATATTGATATGTTTAGTATTGTATATTATGATACAATATTGTATAATATGATATTGTATTATATACTATTTTATCATATGCTATTGTTTCATATGATATTGCAACATATTGTATCATATGATATGATATTGTATAATATGATATTGGTTTATATAATATATTATTATATCACATGAAAATGTAGTACATGACATTGTATAATGTGAAATTGTATCATATAATACAATATAGTGTAATATGATATTGTATGATTTAATTTAGTACTATATCACATGATATTATATCAATTGATATGATACAATGTTATTCTAATTATATTGTGTCATTTGATACAAATATCCTATTATGTATCAAATATGATACAATATCATTCAATACAATATTATACTATAATATTATACAATATAATATCATATGTCACAATAGTGTGATGTATTATGTGATATGATATTGTATCATATAATACTATATTGTATCATATATTATATATTATGATATTGTATTATGTGATCAAATACAATAATGTATAACATGATACAATGTCATATCATTTGTTACAATATTATATTTCATTATTATTTATAACAGTATTTTATTGTATTATATGATATATATTGTAAGTATCATAGGATGCAATATCGTATTTTATATTTTTGTATTGATAAACATTGTTTCATATAATACCGTATGAAATGAACATATGATTATTATACAATTTTTTAACATATGATATAGTTATACGATATTGTGTCAAAACAGTATCCATGTATATCCAAGATCATTATTAACTATGATTTTCATATTATATGATAAAGGTGGTCTCATAAAGGTGATTCCTCATAAAGGTGATGCCTCGTCTCGGTGAGCTTTGTAATCTGTGATTACCTATGTTTTATGATTGGAGAAAATTTTGTAATTTTTTTATGTCAAAAGTCGCAGTAAAAATGGAAAAAAGTTATATTTATTGAGGAACGTGTCGTCTGACCTTAAATCATGATCCCCGGGGTACAATGGGGCAACAATTGGGGTCAAATTTTTACATCGGAAAAATTAGAGAAAATTCTTTGAAAATCTTCTCAGAAACTAACAGTTGAAACTTTGGTGAAGCATTCTTAGGTAGTGCAGATTTAAGATTGTTCTAAGTCATGATCTCAGGGGTTAAGGTTGGGCCACAATGAAGGGTCTAAGTTTTAAAAAGGAATATATAGAAAAAAATCTTTAAAAAATCTTCTCATTAATGAATTGTTTAGAAAAGCTGTAACTTGTGTGGAGGCATCCTCTTGTAGCGTAAATTCAAGTTTGTGCGAATTATGATCCTTGGGGCCACCGAGATGGGAACAAATTTTTACATAGGAATATGCAAGGAAAAATATTTAAAAATCATCTTCTAAAAAATCCTTTACCTAGAAAAGCTTTATTTTTAGCTCACCTGAGCTGAAAGCTCAAGTGAGCTTTTCTGATCACTTTTTGTCCGGCGTCCATCTGTCTGTCTGTCTGTTCGTCCGTCTGTAAACTTTTTACATTTTCGACTTCTTCTCCAGAACCACTGGTCCGAATTCAACCTAACTTGGCACAAAGCATCATTAGGAGAAGGGGATTCAAGTTTGTTAAAATGAAGGGCCACGCCCTCTTTCAAAGGGAGATAATAAAAAATTATTAAAAAAATGTTGGTATATTTAAAAATCTTCTGCTCAAAAACCAATTGGCCAGAGAAGCTGTAACTTGGGAGGAAGCATCTTCAATTAGTGTAGATTCAAGTTTGTTCAAATCATGATCCTCGGGGGTACGGTGGGGCTACAATGGGGGGATAAATTTACATAGGAATATATAGAGGAAAATGTTAAAAAATCTTCTTCTCAAAAACCAATTGGCCAGAGAAGCTGTTACTTATGTGGAAGCATCCTCAGATAGTGTAGATTCAAGTTTGTTTAAACAACGATCCCCGGGGAAACGGTGGGGCCACAATGGGGGGTCGAATTTTTACATAGAAATATATAGAGAAAAATCTTTAAAAATCTTCTTCTCAAAAACCAATTGGCCAGAAAAGCTGTAACTTGTGTGAAAGCATATTCAGGTAGTGTAGATTAGAGTTTGTTCAAACCATGATCCCCGGGGGTAGGATAGGGCCACAATTGGGGGTCAAATTTTTACATAGGAATATATAGAGAAAAATCTTTAAAAATCTTCTTCTCAAAAACCATTTGGACAGGAAAGCTAATACTTGACATGTGTGGAAACATCCTCAAATAGTGTAGATTCAAGTTTGTTTAAATCATGATTCCCGGTGGAACGGTGGGGCCACAAGGGGGGGTCGAAATTTTACATAGGAATATATAGAGAAAAATCTTCTTTTCAAAAACCAATTGGCCAGAAAAGCTGTAACTTGTGTGGAAGCATCCTCAGGTAGTGTAGATTCCAGCCGTTTAAATCCTGGTCCCCGGGGGTTGGGTGGGGCCACAATGGAGAAGGGGGGTCGATTTTATATAGGAATATATATGGAGAAAAATCTTTAAAAATCTTTTTCTCAAAAACTTATTGGCCAGAAAAACTGTAACTTAGGAGCACCCTCAGGTAGTGTAATTGATTCTAGTTTGTTCAAACCATGATCCCCGGGGGTAGGATTGGGCCACCAAGGGGGTTGAATTTTTAAACAACAAAAGGGGCTTGGTATTTACCATAAAAATATGTGGATGAAAATCGGCAGATATTTTAATTTTTTTGAGCAAGATCTACTGTACTTACTTGTCAAGATATTTTGATTTTGATACTGTAATGCTAATTTGATCAGAGTTAAGGCTATTGTTGCTCTGGTGAGCGATGTGGCCCCTGGGTCTCTTCTTAAGAACTATTAGGCCAGGAAAACTTTAATTGTGTGGAGGCATCCTCAGGTAGTGTAGATTCAAGTTTGTTCAAATCATGGTCCCGAGGGGTAGGGTGGGGCCACAATGATGGGGGGGTTGATTTTTACATAAGAATGTAAAAATAGAAAATCTTTAAAAATCTTCTTCTCAAAAATTATTAAGCCAGAAAAGCTCAACTTGGAGTTGAAGCATCCTCAGATAGAGTATAGATTCAAGTTTGTTTAAATCATGGTCCCCAGGTGTAGGGGTGGGGACACAACGGGGGAATGAATTTTAACATAGGAATATATAGAGAAAATCTTTAAAATCTTCTCAAAATCTATTTGGTCAGAAAAGCTCAAATTGGAGTGGAAGCATCCTCAGGTAGTTTAGATTCAAGTTTGTTTAAATCATGGTCCCCGGGGATAGGGTGGGGCCACAATGGGGGGATTAATTTTTACATATGAATATATAGAGAAAATCTTTAAAAATCTTCTCAAAAACTATTAGGCCAGAAAAGCTCAAATTGGTGTGGAAGCATCCTCAGGGGGGATGGGGTATATAGGAAATGGGAAAAATCTTCTTACAGGTACAACAACAAAAGGGGCTTGGTATTAACCATAAAAATATGTGGATAAAAATTGGTGGCAGATTTTTTAAATTTTTTGAGCAAGATCAACTGTACTTAGTTGTCAAGAAATTCTGATTTTGATACTGTTCTGCTAATTTGATCAGAGTTAAGGCTATTGTTGCTCAGGTGAGCAATGTAGCCCCTGGGCCTCTTGTTTTAATCTGAATCATCTTTAGGATAAAAGGAATATAAATTATGAAATTTATGACCATAATACTCCTGTCAGCTAGGGGCGCATTGACAGGGCCAATTAAACTGAAAAGGACCAAATATTCAAAAATTATTTCTCTACTCCCACACATGTTAGAAAAAAAACTAAATGCATGGTGACGATGTCCATAAAGCCCTCTACCAAAATTGTGAAATTCATGGCCCCTGGTCAGGTTCAAGCCCTCGGGTGGAGCCAATATGGACATGTATTGAAAATGTATTAAATCTTAGAAAATATTCTACTCCACTCCCGTATACATTTAAGAAAAACTGAATGAATGGTTATGATGTCCATAAAGCCATCTACCTAAATTGAGAAATCCATGGTCCCTGGGTCAAGGGTTATGGCCTTATAGAGGGGCCAATATGGCCATATAGAGAAAATGTATTAAATCTTAGAAATTCTTCTTCTCTACTCTTATATAAATTTGTGAAAACTAAATGCAATGTTATGATATCCATGAAACCTTCTACCAAAATTGTTAAAATTCATGACTCCTGGGTATGGAGTTAAGACCCTAGGGCAGGGCCAATTTGACCATTAGTGAAATTGATTAAATCTTAGAAAATCTTCTTCTCAACTCCAATATATATTTGAGAAAAAAAACCTAATGCACAATTATGATGCCCATGGATCCCTCTACCTAAATTGTGAAATAGATGGCACCTAGGTCAGGGGTTCAGGCCCTAGGACGGAGCCAATTTAGCTATATAGTGAAAATGTATTCAATTTTAGAAATTTTTCTTCTCTACTCCCATATATTTTGAGAAATTTGATTATGATGTCAATGAAGCCCTCCCATAAAATGGTAAAATTCCTGGGTCAGGGTTTCCGGACCAAGGGCAGCTTCAATAATTGGCCTTTTAGTGCAAATGTACAGTGGACCCCACTTATGATAATTGTTATTTTGTCCAGAAAAATTATTATATTAACCGGACTACGATATTAACCGAATCGTGCTAAATTCAATGTGTACAAGTATGATATGTGCAGCTAAAAGCATGCATGGGTTATGATGTCCATGAAGCCCTCTACCTAAATTGTGAATTTGATGACCCCTTGGATTAGGGCCAATATAGTTACACAGTGAAAATGTATAACATTGTGTAATATTTTCTTATGTACACTTTCACAATCGTGTGAGAAAAATAAATGCATTGTTATTATGCCCATAATGTTGTCTTCTTAAATTGAGAAATTCACTACACATTTGGCAGGGGCTGAAGCTTTTTATTTGGGGGTGGGTGACAAATATGGCCATTTAGAGGACATGTATTTTAGGTAATTTGAGTAAATGGGGTAACCTATGGCTATTGGACGTGTTGTCCGTTAACAAGTACATTTTTAACTCTATCTTGAAAACCTAACTTTCCTGTGCATTGTATGTTGTAGCAATAAATTTGTGCATGTTGTGTGCATTACATATGAAACTGTTAATATTTTTTAAATGGTCATTAAAGGTCTGCAGGGCTCTATGTACCAAAGGTTTACGATTTTTGGCCCCTGAAGCTAGGGTATAAATAATCCTAGAATTCCCTTATTCTTGCCCCCACCCCTTTTTAATGAAGTGATGTTTGCAAACAGCAAATATAAAGATGGGGTTAACAGAGGGGACTCCCTGACTTGTCTATCTAAGGGCTATGGTACTCAGGTGCCCGTCATGGCCTGTGGGCCTTTTGTTTGTTTTTGTTGTTTGCTTTTTAGCTCACCTGAGCTAAAAGCTCAAGTGAGCTTTTCTGATCACCTGTTGTCCGTCGTCCGTCTGTCCGTCTGTCCGTCTATAAACTTTTTACATTTTGATCTTCTACTCTAAAACCACTTGGCCAAATTTGGCACAAATCATCCTTATAAGAAGGTGAATATAAATTGCAAAAATAAAAGGCCAGATTGTATTCAAAGCGGAGAAAACCTCGAAACTGTAAAAAAGGGGGGTGCATTTTAAAAAATCTTCTTCTCAAGAACTACTGAGTTAATCTTAACATAATTTAGCAGAAATCATCAGGCATCGCCAGTCTACCGCATCTCGAAAACGAGGTTCTTTGTTTGAAGCTGGCAGTTTGTTGTGCAACAGTTCACGTGCGAATATAATCTATGAAACATGTAAGATACATTGGTGCCGATTATTGTGAATTCTACTACAGTTATTGCCGAGATCAAAGAGATGTCGCGGACAATATTCTCCAATATCCCACGAACGTCATCAGTAAATTATCAGATCAGAAATACCTATTTTTCTGGCACTGATCATGAAAGTACAACTTCAAAATGTAAAATGTTTTAAAACCATGTCAATTTCACGTGTTAGTTCCAGTCAAAACAATGTGTATTGCCTCAAATGTTCATTTTTAAGAGATCAATGCGGCTGTTCCTAGGACCTCTCTAGCACATTTTCACTGCGTGTTTTTACATATAATATACAACTATAACGTGTACTAGTAATAATCGTATTAAATTGCCCTTAAAATATTAGGAATATGATTCAATGATATTTTATAAATAAGTGAAGAGTATTAAAAATCCAAAGAAAAATTCTGTCGTCTGCATGTGATTACTTTTATCGACCGGTCAGCAGAGGATGCTCATTTCTCCTAGGCACCTGATCCTACCTCCATCTTTTTGGAGGTCCGTGTTGCTCTGCTTTGAATTTTTATATCGTTTTATGGATTTTTTTAGGTAGTTGACGGATTGTTATTGTCATTTTTTCATGTAAACATTACTAACAAAACCGTTGGGGTTACACGGTACAGCCGTCAAAATGACCTAGATCGTCTCTCTATAGGAGAAACGATCTGGGCTGTTAGTAGAATAGAAATAAAGTTCTTGTTATCGTGAATGTTGCAGGATAAACTCCTCGGTCTCGAAATGTTGTTTGAAATTTAAAAGCCTCGGCTAACGCCTCGGCTTTTATATTTCAAAACAACATTTTTCGACCTCGGAGGTTATTCTGCAACATTCATGAAAACTCGTACTTTAATTCTTAAGTAAATTGAGGTTAAATATTTCAACGCTTTGCATTTTCACTTGTGAGGGTGGTTTAAGCTTGTTTTGATTTTCGTTTCATTTTGCTTTTTAACTTGGGGAACAATCGCCTTGTATTTGGAACATAGACTTCGGTAAATAGGTGAGATAGCTGTGAAAATGATAAAATCTAATGCATTAACAACGTACTCTCTGTTTAACACATTCAAAGCGGAGAAAACCTCGAAAATGTAAAAAAAGGGGGGTGCATTTTAAAAAATCTTCTTCTTAAGAACTACTGAGTTAATCTTAACGTAATTTAGCAAAAATAATCCTTATGGAAATGAAAATATAAATTGCAAAAATTATGGGCTAATTCTGTTTCAAATTTGAGTAATTTACGTAACTAATAATAAAGAGATAGTAGCGGTAAAGCGGTTTATAACTTCGGGTTCGGTATTCCATATCTCGAAAACGAGAGTTCTGTTTAAAGCAGCCATGTTGAACGCATGATAAACGAGTTAAACTGACAAAGATGAATTTGTGCGTTGTTCAACACTTTACGTGCGATGGGAATATTTGAAACATGCAAAATATATTTGTGCCGATTTTGTGAAGTAAATTGAGGTTAAATATTTCAATGCTTTGACATTTTAACTTGTGACGGTGGTTTTAGCTTGTTTTGATTCTCGTTTCATTTTCGTTACTTGAGGAGAACTATCGCCTGTATTTTGGAATTTTTACGTATCAAATCAAATGTAGACTTCGGTAAATCAGAGAGCTGAGTATTTACCTGCGTAAAATGAGCAAAATCTGATGCACTTACAGCATTTTATAAAATACTATACATTTTATAGGTAACACGGTACGATACCTACGTAATGGTTAATTAATGGAACGTGTTGTGTTAAGATGCTCAGCATTTTCAGTCTAAACGGAGATTGTTTTCGCTGCTATATATATGATGAAAAATAAATTGTGATCTTTGTTTTAGTGCACGTTTCTTCTGTTTTAATTTTTTACAATTTTCTATTTATTTACCGTATTTGAGTGTCAAGCTTCGAAGTATAAGCAAGATACAGAGCTTTGCTCACAATTTTCTGTTTGTACACAGAGCTGAGGCTATGCTTCTGTGCTTTTACATTTTAAATGCTGAATAGAAAATACCAAGTTTAAAAATCTTAAGTTGAATGTAATAAACTCGTGTACAAATAAAAATTGACTCAAACCTAGCAGACTTGTGAGCTCTGTATCATGCTTATTACTCTACGATTGACGCTGAAATTTTAATTGATCACTAGAGATTTCTCGCTAAACATTAAATACTTGTACAGAAAAATTAAAGGAAGATATGCTGTAACTACTTTTTGGGGCCCCCTCCTTATACGATGAATTACTGTAAACGTATTATATTTGGCTGTGTATTCTATTTAGCGCTTTTGGCGGAATGCGGCTTCCGCTTAATCAAGTACATCGCTAAATGCCATGCATATATATAATATACCTATAAGAATAGTCACATTCAGGAATACGCAAATTCAAATCTACGCCAACTTGTTCAAAACCTAATTTCCGCTAAATATCGTACACGCAAAATGTAATACGTTTATAGTATATGAAATTTACACCAACTTTGATGGTTTATCAGACAAAATTAAATATAAACGATCTCGTTAAAACAGTTTCCATAGTGTTACGGGGATAAATGTGTGAAAACAATGGGTGAACCTTAGTAAAATAGAGTGATATGCCTGTCAATACATTGCAGTTGTGTCAGAAGCAAATTAAAAATGGGTGGGGGGGAGGCTAAACCTTGTATATCGGAAATCTTGACAAGCAAAAAAAAAAGAAAAAGGATTTTGAGTACAGCTTTGTGTATAACTTTGCAAAAAAAAGGGGGGGGGGTCTTGCATAGGATCTTGTTTTCAGTAAAAATAGTATTTCATAAAGGTACAATGTCAAAGATTAAGTGTATGCAAAAATAAGTGAAAAAGTTGGATAGTTTACAGTATTCCTTTTGTTATTCTACCGAGGGGCCATAGGGCACAATATCCTTTGAAAACCAATATAAAGCCATTGTTGCTCAGGTGAGCGATGTGGCCCCATGGGCCTCTTGTTTATATTTGTTTGCCATTGTCCTGACGATGTTGTCGAGTTTTACTGACGTTGGTAAGCACATGTATACAAAATTACCACGCTGCAATTCTTTGAATCTTAAACAGAATTTGATTGGACTCAGGTGACTGTTAAGGCATTTGGCTTCTTGTTTAACTAAACTATATATCTTGCATACAATTTAGATTCTACGATGAAACATTTAATTCATTATCTCTGATTTTTTTTTTTCAGAACATAAATCAAAGTATCTGACCATGGACCCTGAGTACAGCCTTCAGGATGTGTTACGGTGTCGTCTCTGTGAGACCCCGGGCCCCCCTATGTACTGTGACATTTGTCACATACATCTGTGTAAAGCCTGTGTGGGGGAACATCTCTCTGATCTATCCAAAGAACACAAAGTGGTGCCATTTGAAAAGAGAGGATCTACTCCTAAATGTCCAAAACATTCCTCAAAACTATGTGAACTTTACTGTGAACAATGTGACATTCCTATTTGTGCAACATGTGCTTTCTCTAAAGAACACCGCAGCCATAAATTTATTGAAATAACTAAAACCATTGACAGAAACAAAGAAATCATTCAAAAAGATTTACAAGAACTAGAGAAATCCATTTATCCTAAATACCAAGAGATTGCATCCATTATCCCAGTCCAGAAATCTGCTCTGAATGAAAACTCCCAGAAATTAACAACAAAAATCGACAAACATGGAGAAGACTTGCACCGAGAAATAAACACCATTATCAGAAGCATAAAATCTAACTTGGAGGAAATGGACACCAAACACCTGGCTGTCCTAAATAAACAGGATGATGAAATTAAACACACCATTTCTGAAATCACACAGACCATTGATGAACTGAAGACGTTACTGGACTCCAATGATGTCAGCCGTGTCTCTGCCTACAAATCCAGGAATAATGACTTCAGAAGATTGCCTTCTAAACTCACAGTGTCCTTACCAAGTTTTACCCCCCAGAAGATCAACAAAGAACAGCTTTATCAACAGTTTGGTTCTCTGTCAGCGTTATCTATCAAAACAGAAGAACATGGCCCGGACAGACCGCTCATTGATGTACCACGGATCATCACACAGATAAACAACAAGTGTGGAGGATTAAGCAGTGTGTCCTGTCTGAGTGATGAGAAGATTTGGATGTGTGGTGGTGACAAAATCATGAGACTGTACAACCTCCGTGGTGAACTAGTGAAGTCAGTCCAAACCAAGTCAGGGAAATATCCATCGAACATAGCAGTGACAAGGAGTGGGGATCTAGTTTATACTAATAACAAAGATAGAACTGTGAAAATAGTGAAGAATAAAAAGATAAATACAGTGATCAGACTACAGGGGTGGAGACCTCTCAGTGTCTGTAGTACCTTCTCTGGTGGCCTCCTGGTTGTCATGGACAGTGATGATAATAAACAAACAAAAGTTGTGTGTTCCTCTGGCTCCAAAGAGAAACAAAGTATTCAGTACGATGACAAAGGACAACCTCTCTATTCATTTGGTGGCATTAAATACATCAGTGAGAACAGGAACCTAGATATCTGTGTGTCAGACTGGGACGCCCGTGCAGTAGTGGTGGTCAATCAGGCCGGGAAACTCCGGTTTACCTACACTGGTCCTCCCTCTACTACCAAGGGATCATTCTATTCATGCGGCATCACAACAGACAGCCAGGGTCGGATCCTGGCAGCAGACATTGGCAACCACCGTATCCACATCCTGGATCAGGACGGACAGTTCCTCCGCTACATTGATAACTGTTATTTAGAGTATCCATGGGGTTTATGTGTGGACACCAGAGACAACCTCTTTGTGACTGAGTTATTAACAGGTAAAGTAAAGAAAATACAATATTACATGTAAACAAACTGTGTATAATCTATAAAATCAATATGGGTAGATAAACTGTTGTGTGTATACTATGTAAACAAACTGCAGTGTACACATATTGCATATAAATAAACTGGTCATATTTATTATATGTCAAAAAACTGTGTTTATTTACCACAATATATTTATGTCATAATGTGTGTGCATAAAATGATTATGTGTATAGCATTATGTGACAACAAATTATCTGTGTTTAGATCTATTTTATCAACCTGACTTTACGAAAATGATTCATGCATGCTGAATATTACATGTACATGTGTCAAATTATTGTACATTAACAATTGACAGAAAACAAACTTGATTTATAAGTGTACTTAGTTCACTGCTTATACATGGATTTTATTTGTACAATGAACTTTTGTGTTTTTATTTTTAAAAATGTATTATTAATGAACTTTTAATTTGGAAAATAGATTAATTTGAAGGGAAAAAAAAAGGAAGATTAATGATCAAGTTATTTATGTATGTATGTGTAATTTTATCAATGATATTTTCATTAAACAAATTGGTAAATGATTCTGTGTGGATTATTTTCTTGACTTAATGTGTAAAGTTTGGATATTGGCCATCTCTAGATTCAATGTTTAAACATTAGGTCGCAAGAGAGGATGAGGTTTTTTTAAGTTACCAGAGAAAAGTTTCAAAATTTCACACCTTCCTAATTAAGCAAAAATTTATTTGCGAACTTTGTGTATTTTATTTCATAAAAGTTGATATCAAAATATCTGAATATGTTAGACCTCAATAGGTCTGGGGAGCTTGACATTACTTATTTTTTCTTTAAATAAAAAAAATGCATCAAAACTGAATAGGGTTTTATTTATTTATCAAGGAAAATATGTAATGTTAGGCGTCTGTTGGAGGGGCAGAGAAACATTACCATACGGTGGACTATTTTGAGGATTGAAATTTGAGGAAATGTAACATTGATGGCTGAAAGTTTAAACTTAGGTCGACAGTTGGAACGCTATTCTATTCCAGTCCGTTTTGCTTGTTGCTCGTCAAATGTTTTAAAATGACAGACTTTCAGTTACAAATTGATATCCGTTATATATTTGCAGTAATGGGTCACAATTAAGGTTAACAACCATGCACGGATCAGAGGGGGGTCCGGACCACTCCCCCGGAAATTTAGTAAAATTACCAAAAATATGCCTCAGACCCCCCCCCCCCCCCCCCGCAAAAAAAAATTAAAGATTAATCTGCAAGTTTGGATGTAAGTTTAATTTTTTAAGATATCCCCTGACCCCCACCCCCTCCTCCCTTCCCTAGATCCGCGCATCAATACCTATGTTACCTCTTACCCAGTTCCGAAATAGTCTACGAGTTGTGTTGTATAGCCGATGCAGAGTTACCTCTCTTTGATCAGATTCGCTGTTTCTGTTTTAACTGAAAGAATATAAAAATTTCACACACTAGAGGACAATCAAAGTCCAAAGGCAAAAATCTGGGGCTTACGTACAGAATACGTTGGTTTCTGTCTAAGATTGACAGTTTTAATCGTTGCATGCTCGGATCAAAAAAAAAATGGGGGGTTGGGGGCGGCTCAGAATATAATTTTATTTGCCCGCAGACTAACTTAGGTTACTTTCATTTACTATGTAAATTTAATAAATTTATAAATTTTCATTTTTTGTCAGTAGGGTTTCCAGACCCCCCCCCCCCCCCTATAGTTCCGCGCATGTGTTAATATTGACTGTGGAGCGGAATTGCGAGAGTATCTTCACGATATTGCTGAATGTACTGATTTCTTTATAGAAATTATTCTATAGGTAGAAAGACATATACGTACGAATGTAAGGATCGAAGATCAAAAGGTGCCGATGGATACCTGATAATTCTTGTACACTTTTTGCATGAAAATCATAAGATGAGATGTGGTTAAAGTAGATTTGTATAAAAAGAAACTTTATAAAGAAACTTTTTTTATCCGGAAATACATCAATCCTTGCTTCAAATCTAGGAATATCAACTATCTGACCATTACATTAATTTCTGTTCCATTGTTAAAATTTTGTAGATAAAAATGAAAACAGTAAATTTGTGATAGTTAATTTACGGTACGTTATATTATGTTTATCAAGAAATGTGGTTTTACGT
>WFKH01003881.1:68386944-68398944 GCA_016163765.1 Magallana hongkongensis
TCTAATGATAAGTGTACCCCCCTACTTTCAATTCGGACCCCCCCTGGAAAAAATTTCTGGATCCGCGCATGGGTAATATAGAAATACAGTTGTTTCCGTCATAGAGAGTTTTTAATGTCTGTAGCTGTTTTTCTTTGCATTGAGAATTATGTGTTTTTCTTGAAATAGAGGACAGTTTTTTAATGCAAACTCGATACACTCATCGAATGACGCAATTTTGAGAACTAATTTTTTGCAATCGCAAAAGAACGACGGCATCCTAACATCCAGACATGTCTTAAACTTATTAGAACCCGACACTCTTAATGAAGCATTGGGTCAATTGCTTATATGTCATAGCTACTTAAGAGTGTTTCGGCGGTATTAATAGCACATGTCATTCGAAAATTGTAATAAGGCCCGCCTCGTCAGGAGTTCACCTTATGCATAAATCAGTTAATCTCTTTGAACTTCATTTGGTTTTAATTTGGATCTAATGATTAGATCACCTATATTTTTGTGTTTACTGTATGCAACAATAGGAGGTGTTGTGAATAATTTTTTGCATACTTCGTCATGTTGTATGTTATCCCAGTATTTCATAAGCCGTTTCCTTAACCCTTTCATACATGGGTTAAATTTGGTCACCAAAACGTTCGGTACAGCCTTTTTATTGTTTTTCTTCTTTTGTTTATTGAGAAGATCCATTCTATTTGCAGAAAGAGTTTCTTGCATAATAGGTTCAATTTCTGATTGTTTGTAACCTCTTTTTTCGAGATGAGTTTTGAAATCTTTGAAGATATTTAGTAATACAACTTGATCACTAGTTCTAATAAGTTGTAGACATGTCTGGATGTTAGGATGCCGTCGTTTTTTTTGCAATTTTTTTTTTTTTGGCTTGTCAAGATTTCTAATGATAAGTGTAGCCCCCTACTTTCAATTCGGACCCCCCCTGGAAAAAAATTCTGGATCCGCGCATGGGTAATATAGAAATACAGTCGTTTCCGTCATATAGTGTTTTCAATGTCTGTAGCTGTTTTTCTTTGCATTGAGATTTATGTGTTTTTCTTGAAATAGAGGACAGTTTTTTAATGCAAACTCGATACACTCATCGAATGACGCAATTTTGAGAACTAATTTTTTGCAATCGGCACTGTTTCCGTGTGAGTGATTAAACGGCCGCATTACAAATGTAAGGCGTAGCTACATATCAAATCACATCATACATCCGAGGTTTGATGTAGGATACCGAAATCGGCCGAGGTGCGCCGAATGAAAGCCAAGGTTAGATGAGGTACGAACCTGCCGAGGTGTGCCGAATGTCAATGGACCCAAATGAACCCAAATGGCGACCCAAATGAACCCAAATGGTGATTAAAATGGAAAATTATCACAATAAAACCAATGTTATAACTAATTTATAATGAAATACATTATAAAATTATTTTGTATAAATAATTATTTATGGGGACTCTGTAGGTTATCACAAATTATGCGAGACGGTGGAACATGAAGAGTTACACTATCAGGCACGTAGCATCGTTTTTGAAAGTGGGGGAGGGTGCATTAAATTTCTATTTAATGCTATTTTATTTAATAATTTATACATCATCTAAAAAAGGGGGCGGGGTGGATAACGTTGATGCTGGAGAATTTGATCTTGAAATTTTCGAAAATGTTTTTAAAGAGAACGACATTTTCGACTCCTGGAGTGTATGTGTAAGTTTATTATTTATGTTTATTATTCCTGAATTTTGTGAAATGGATGCTACATGTATATGTATAAATTACTGATTGCAAACATTTATTATGGATGTTCAAAATTATAGTTAGTTTTGACAGAACTTTGTAGAACTTTGTTAAAACGTTTCTAAGAATAATGTGTAAGTTTCACGTGTGTGGCTTAGAAGTTATTTACAGTACTTTGGAAGTAATTGTATAGCAGTAAGCCCCACCTACTAGAAGTTATTGTATGTTGGAATTATGCCAAAGTTTTTCTGCCCGATTTAAAGAATTGGAAACATAAAAAAAGTACCACACCATGACACAAGATAACTTCCTAGCGTACATAAGATTTTAAAAAAATTCAAACACTTCTTAAGAAATCAAATTTCCCATTTCATTTAATGAATGAGGAAGGTACTAATACCACGGCATATAACGTCGTTAAACTCTTAAATGCATGGTATAAAACGCGTCAGGTTTTGTGTGTAAAATTAATATCGAGGTCTTGGAACGAAGAAAATATTCATGCAGAATAAAGTGAACAGACTGTAATAAATCATGTTTTCTCCATTTTCATGCATTTTCAGATTGCAGGAAACAGAATTAACTTTGAAGACACCGGCATACATGTAATGTCAATGCAATGGCGTAATCAATGACATTCAACAATGATATCCCTGTGTTTTGGAGAATTATATAATGCTTTTAAATTTTATTGTCTACAATTTTATTTTCATAAATTGATAATTATGTTTACAAGATAAATGTTGTTGTTTTTTTAGTTTATCAAAATCAAATCATACGCAGAGTTTATCAACGTTACCTTACAAAAATTTACGTTTGTCTTATATTTTCCATTCAAAACAGTGCCATAATAAATGTTAACTGCCTTTTTTAACATGATAAATTGATATTTTAAAAAAGTTTAGTCTACACTGTCTATGATAAAAATATGGTGTTTTTTTTTATAGTTAAGGCTATTTTTTATGGTTCGTGGCTCTAGCTCTGTGGTGTTGGGTTTTTTTTCTTATAAGAATAGAATATTTGATTTATCTTAAATATTATAACAATATTTGCAGGCTTTTTTCAAAAACCAAAATTATGGCTTTTTTTAGGCCTTGCCTACTCGTGGCAAGAGCTGGACAAGGCATGTTCATTGTGATTCATCTTTAACTTGTCTAAATAACGACTAACAACACCATATTTGATTTTTAAATTTAATAATAATAACACAATTATAAAACAATAATTTTATAGTGTAATTCATTTAAAATTTGTAATAAGATTAATATTAATAATTTTATTGTAATATTTTTCCATTTGAACTGCCATTTGGGTTTGGATCGCCATTTGGGTCCATTTGGGTAAATAGACGCATCCCTTGCAAGCAGACGGACGAGGAGGGGAACAACATCTCAGGGAGTGCATTGCCATAAGCATAATAATCTTGTATTTATTTATAGATGTTTACCTTTTAATCAATTTCTTATGAATCAATGTGTACTATAATGATTAGTACTGTAACGTTAACGTACGTTACTGTAGGCTGAATGTTTGTTTTTTGTGTGTGTAACGTAACGTTACGTTACAGTAACTATAAGTAGGCCTAGGCCTGCAGAAATGTTGTAGCCCAAACGTTAGTAGACGCTCGATATTTATCCAATACTGTAGGCTATATGCAATAATATACACCCCAAGAAAAATCAGTTTAAATTGAAAGAGGGGAAAGTTCATATTGTATAGGCCTACATGCACTTAAAATTGCTTACATATGACCTGATTTTGTTAACAAGTCACGTGATTTTAAACAAGGAAGAGATCAAGGGAGGATACGCCATGTTGAGTTGGAGAGGTTTGTAGAGTCGTAGTTCACAATTTACGTAGTATAACTTAATCGCGAAGTCGATAACATATTAGAATTTAGATTATACATGTGTGTGTTTAATTTATATCAAGCTGAATTGTATATTCATAATATATAGTACAGTCATATTTTGCATATGAACTTCAACCCTGTTCATACATGTCATAATTACTATCTTCTTTGTCTATCTTTAGTACTTCTAGTCTATAGAAGCTAGTTCTATAGCTTTATTTATGACCCCCTCCCACTACCCAGGATCTTGACCACATGTGATCATCAGGATTTATATTTTACGGGCACTATTAGTTATCCAGGTCCAATCAAGTAGGATAACAAATTTATTTCCTATGTTATACAAATTTTAAAATTATATTGTTTTACCAGTGCTTTGCAACTTAAAAATCTGGTCTAAGATCATTCAGAATAATATAATGTATTTTATTATTTAATCATAATACATACAGGGATTTTGACAAATTATCTATTCGTGTATTTCATTTAATGTCACTTTGATCTATTGGTGTACTTGTAAACCAGAATTGCATTGTGACGTCGCATTTTATTTACACCCGGCTTCAGCAGGTGGTTCGGAAATTTACGCCCGGCTTTTTTAACCAATCAGATCATGGAAGTTATATTGTAAATATATTGTATTTGCATGTATAAAAAAGGATTTTTTATACATGCAAATACAATATATTACAATGACTTCCAGTGCCTATGATATATTTGACTATTCTCTAGCATATAGCTGCCCCAAGATATGCTCGCAGCACATTTGCTTCATTATCTCAAAAATAAAGTACGAGTTTTCATGGATGTCACAGGATAACTTTCTTGGACCAAAGATATTTTAACATATAATTTGAATACGTTATGCTTTCAATAAATAATTATTTTACATTGTGGATTGCAAAGGTTAGCATCACTACTGGTGTGAATGCATAGGGGAGTTTATATAAATATCAACTTCCAGAAAATGCTGCTGCTGCAGTTTTTTAAAATATTTTTCTCTGCATTTAGCGGACAAATTACATAGTACTTACATGTATGAACGAGGGTACCTCAGAGGATCTGGTGTTAGCATGGTTACAGAAAATACATTGCTTATGTAATATAAATTTAATATGTATTCCTTAAAAAATCTCAATCTTTAGCTCACCTGAGCCGCAGGTTCAAGTGAGCTTTTCTGATCAAGATTTGTAAGTTGTGTGTAGACGTTGTTGTTGTCGTAAACTTTTCACATTTTCATCTTTTCCTCCAGATCGAACCACTGCATGGGCCCATTTCAACCACACTTGGCAAAGCGTCACTGGGTTAAGGGTATTCAAGTTTGTTCAAATGAAGGGCCATGCCCTCTTCAAAGTGGAGATAATTAAGAATTATTGAAAATATGTTGGTAATTTCTAAAAGTTTGTTCAAATCATGGGCCTTGGGGGAAGGGTGGGGTCAAAAGGGGGGGGATGAGTTTTACATAGTAATAGAAAATCTTCTTCTCAAAAACCATTTGGCCAGAAAAGCTCAAATTGGTGTGGAGGCAAGACTCAGGTAGTGTAGATTCAAGTTTGATTAATCATGGTCCCCAGGGGTAGGATGGGGTCACAATGTGGGGGATGAAGTTATACATAGTAATAAATACCGTAGAGAAAAACTTTAAAAATCTTTTTCTCAAAAAACCATTTGGCTAAAAAACCATTTGGCCAAAAAAAGCTTAAATTTGTGTGGAAGCATCCTTAGGTAGTGTACTAATCACGGTCCCCTGGGGTTGAGCGGGGCCACAATGAGGGATGAAGTTTCACATAGTAATATATGGAGAAAATCTTTAAAAATCTTCTTCTCAAAAATCATTTTTGCCAAAGAAGCTTAAATTTGTGTGGTAGCATCCTTTGGTAGTGTAGCATCAAGTTTGTTCAAATCATGGTCCCTGGTGAAAGGATGGGGCCACAATGGGGGATGAAATTTTACATTGTAATTTATACTTGTACATGCAGATAAAATCTTTAAAAATCTTCTGATGAAAAACCATTTGGCCAAAAAAGCTCAAATTTGTGTGGAAGCATCCTTAGGTAGTGTTGAATCAAGTTTTTAGCTCACCTGCACCAAAGGATCAAGTGAGCTTTTCTGATCACCTGTTGTCCGTCGTCTGTCCGTCCGTCCGTCCGTCCGTCCGTCTGTCTGTCCGTCTGTAAACTTTTCACATTTTTGACTTCTTCTCTAAAATCAATGGGCCAAATTTAACCAAACTTGGTACAAAGCATCCGTATGGGAAGGGAATTCTAAATTGTTAAAATAAAGGGCTAAACCCTTTTTAAAGGGGAGATAATCGCGAAAGAGTGAGTATAGGGTTTGTGTCTTTAAAAATCTTCTCAGGAACCACTGTACCAGAAATGCCAATATTTACAAAAAAGCTTGTATATATGATGAAGATTCTAAATTGTAAAAATCCTGACCCCCGAACCAAAACTGGGGCCCCAGGCGGGGTTCAAAGTTTAACATAGAAATACGTAGAAAACATGTTTAAAAATCTTCTTTTCAAGAACCACTGCACCAGAAATCTTAATATTTACACAAAAGCTTTTATATGTGGTGAAAATTTTAAATTGTAAAAATTGTGGCCCCCGGACCAAAACTGGGGCTCCAGGCTGGGTTCAAAGTTTAGATTAGAAATACGTGGGAAAATGCTTAAAAATTTTCTTTTCAAGAATCACTGCACCAGAAATGCCAATATTTACACAAAAGCTTGTATATATAATGTGAAGATTTTAAATTGTAAAAATTGTGGCCCCCAGACCAAAACTGGGGCCCCAGGCGGGGTTCAAATTTTAACATAGAATTACGTAGGAAAAATGTTTAAAAATCTTCTTCTCAAGAACCACTGCACCAGAAAGAACAAGGTACAGTTTCAGTCATATTTGGCCCTGTTTTAGAGTGATTTTTAAAAGTATCAGAGGAAATTGAAATGCAATGTTTATTTACACAAGAATACCCATAAATTAGGAATCTATAAATACTTACCTGATTAGACTTTCACAAGGTTAATTGTGACGTCACAAACTGTGCATTTTTCCGTAATTTTCTTAAGAATGAGCAGAAGACACCAGTTTCTTCGTAGTTTTTTTAATAGAAAAATATGTCCGCAGCTGTCGCCCAAGATGAAACTCACAAAATAACTTTATCATATGATAACACATAAAATATATTAATTTCTTTGTGGGCGACGGCTGCGGACACATTTTCCTCCTCAAAAAACTATGAGAAAATGTGCCATTTTTCATCATTTTTGAACAAATCTTAGAAATATACCAAAATGTTGAAGTCATAATTATTTTTTGAAACAAGATAAAAGTGTACACCTTAGTACTTTTTATACACACATGTTCAAGATGGCTTATGTGTATTTTTATGAGATTTAAACAACTTTTTAATTTTAGGGCAAATATTAAAGGAAACTGTACCTTCTTCTTTTAATATTTACACAAAAGCTTGTATATATAGTGAAGATTTTAAATTGTAAAAATTGTGGCCTCAGACCAAAACTGGGGCCCCAGGCAGGGTTCAAAGTTTAACATAGAAATACGTAGAAAACATGTTTAAAAATCTTCTTTTCAAGAACCACTGCATCAGAACTGCCAATATTTATACAAAAGCTAGTATATATAATGAAGATTCTAAAAAAAATCGTGACCACCAGACCAAAACTGGGGCCCCAGGTGGGGTTCAAAGTTTAACATAGAATTACATATGAAAAATGTTCAAAAATTTCTTCTCAAGAACCACTGCCTCAGAAATGCCAAAACTTATATAAAAGCTTGTATATATAGTGAGGATTATAAATTGTTAAACTTGTGGCCCCCGGACAAAAACGGGGGCCCCAGGCGGGGTTCAAAGTTTAACATATATAGGAAACATTTTTAAAAATGTTTTTCTCATGAACTACAATGCAACAGTTTGGGATATTACCATGCTTACATCCTTGGCTATTGTAGATTCTAAATTGTTAAAATCTTGGCCCCCGAACCAACAATGGGGCTCCAGAAGGGGATCAACGTTTAAGATAGAAGTATATAGAGAAAGTGTTTAAAAATCTTCTTCTCAAGAACTACAATGCTACAGTTTTGAGATTATTATTCAAGCATCCTCAATTGGTGAAGATTCTAAATTATGGAGGCTGTGACCCAAAGACTAATACTGGGGCCCCAGGTGGGGTTCAAAGTTAACATAGAAATGTATAGGGAATATGTTCGAAAATCTTCTCAAGAATTTAACTACAGTGCAACAGTTTGTGGAATTACTATGCTAGCATTCGTGGCTATTACAGATTCTAAAATCGTGACCCCCGGACTAATACTGTGGCCCCAAGAGGGGTTCAAAGTTTAGCATAGAAGTAAATAGGAAAAATGTTCAAAAATCTTCTTCTTGTGAACTACAATGCTTTAATTTGTCAGATTACTAAGTAAGCATCCTCAACTAGTGTAGATTCTAAATTATAAAAGCTGTGACCCTCGATCTAATACTGGGGCTCAAGAAGGGGTTCAAAGTTTAACATAGAAATATAGAGGAAAAATGTTTAAAAGTCTTCTTCTGGAGAACTACAATGTTTTAATATGTTAGATTACTTTGCAAGCATCGTTAAATAATGTAATGTAACTCTAAATTAATAAAGCTGTTACCACCGGACTAATACTGAGGCCCCAAGAGGGGTTCAAAGTTTAACATAGAAATATATATAAAAAGGTTTAAAAATTTTCTTCTCGAGAACTACAGTGTTACAGTTTCTGAGATTACTATGCAAGGATCCTCAAATAGTGTAGATTCTAAATTGTTTAAGCCAACCATAAACCACGGACCAATACTGGGGCTCAGAAAGGGGTTCAAAGTTTAAAATGGAAATAGCATACACTACAAAATAGATTATTACAACTGTTGTTCAGGTGAGCGATGTGGCCCATGAGCCTCTTGTTTAGCTCACCTGAACCGAAGGTTCAAGTGAGCTTTTCTGTTCACCGGTTGTCCTTCGTCCGTATGTCCGTCTGTAAACTTTTCACATTTTTGACTTCTTCTCTAAAACCACTGGGCCAAATTTAACCAAACTAAATACAAGGCATCCTTATGGGAATGGGATTATAAATTGCTAAAATAAAGGGCTAATCCCTTTTTAGCTCACCTGAGCTGAAAGCTCAAGTGAGCTTTTCTGATCACATTTTGTCCGTCGTCCGTCTGTCCGTCCGTCTGTCTGTCTATCCGTACATCTGTAAACTTTTCACATTTTGAACTTCTCTAAAACCACTCGGCCAATTTCAACCAAATTTGGCACAAAGCATCCTTATTGTATGGTAAATATAAATTGCAGAAATGAAAGACCGATCTTTATTCAAAGCGGAGAAAACCTCGAAACTGTATAAAAAGGGGGTGCATTTTTAAAAATCTTCTTCTCAAAAACTACTGAGTCAAATTCAATGTAATTTAGCATAGATAATCCTTATGGTAAGGAAAATATAAATTGCAAAAATTATTGGCTAATTCTGATTCAAATTTGAGTAATCAACGAAAATAAAAATAAGACAGAGAGAATGGGGGTCAATCAGTTTAACTTTGGGCTTGATATTTCATATATCGAAAACGAAAGTTCTGTTTGGAGCAACCATGTTTGACGTGTGATAAACGAGTCATACTGACAAATATGAATTTGCTTGTTGTGCAACAGGTTACGTTCGAAGGAAATATTTGAAACATCCAATTTATATTTGTTCCGTTTTTTTATGAAGTAAATTGAGGTGAGATATTTCAATGCGATGACATTTTCACTTGTGACGGTGGTTTTAGCTTGTTTTGATTTTCGTTTCTTTTCTTTTTAACTTGAGGGGAACTATAGCATGCATTTTAGAATTTTTACGTATCGAATCAAATGTAGGCTTCGGTAAATCAGACATCCGATTGTTTACATGTACCTGCGCAAAATGGGCAAAATTGGATGCACTAATTACATGTAACAATATATAAAACAGTATAAAATACTATTCATTCTATTGGTACATGTAATGCGGTACGATCTCTTCGAAATTGTTGATTAATGTAACATGTTTTGTTAAGATGCTCAGCATTTTCAGTCTAATCGGAGATTATTTTCGCTGCTAAAAATATATGTGTTTATATGATGAAAAAAAAATGTGTTCTTTCTTTGTTTTAGTGCATTTTTCTTTTGTTTTAATTGTTTACAATTTTCTATTTACTAACTGTATCTGAGAGTCAATCTTCGAATTATGAGCAATATGCAGAGCTTTGCGCACAACGCTATGTTTGTACACAGAGCTAGGGACATGCTTTGAAAAGTCTACATTTTAAATGCAGCTATGCTGAATAGAAAATACCAAGTTTAAAAATCTTAAGTTGAATGTAATAAACTCATGTAAACAAAAACATGACTCAAACCAAGCTATGTATCTTGCCTATAATTTACGATTGGCGCTGAAATTTTGGTTGATCATTAGAAAGGTCTTGCTAAAAAGATGATGTGCTGTAACTAATTTCTGGTGCCCCTTCTTAAACGATGAATTGCATAAAATCTACACAATTTTTTGATAGTTTTTCAAACAAAAGTAAATAAAAACAACGTCTTTAAAACAGTTTCCATAGTTCTGACACGTTGTTATTATGAGGATTAAAGCATTATATCGTAACGTTATTCTTAAAAAATTATTGCAACGGAAAATCATCATTGTAGACATTTGTTGTTTTTTTAATAAAGATAAAAATAATGGATGGGCCTTTAGAGCGACATCCTTGCCAATACATTGATTTGAATTATATCATGTAACAACATTTTTCAGTTAAGTTTATTCAACAGTCACAGTTATGAAACGTCATACAATATGAATTCACGCCAGGTGAACGACAATCGTTTATAATGGAGAAGACCAATTACATTTTTGAAATGTTTGCAAAAATTTAGCAGAATTTATGGATATAGTATTAAAGAGGAGAATAATGACGAAATTTAACAGTTTTATTAAGAATTTCTTTTATAATTTAAAAAGTTTGCTCTACCATTTAACATAATAGTTAAAATGAATTTATTTTCACATAAATTTTTCAATTTACATTCGATTATTAAAGGTATCAAAAGAATGTATTTTCATTCTAAGCCGCAATTAGCAAAAATTGTAGTCTTGTAAAAGAAAACATGTCTATAGTGAATTCGCTATAGTTAGTATCACAAATTCGTTATACAATTATAACAAATTACGGATATGACGAAGTAAATCCATTGGTCCCTCGGACTTCGCTATAACCGAGTTTTATTGTATATGCAAATATAAGTGTAAAATTCGGATATTCATTTTTGTTAATCTACCGAGAGCCATATGGCACAATATCCTTTGTACGCCCATATAAAGCCAGTGTTGCTCAGGTGAGCGATGTGGCCCCATGGCCTCTTGTTACAGTCAGTTCAAGCATATCTTTTACAACATACACCATAGCATAGCATAGCATAGAAATCTCATAGCATAGCATTGAAATCTCATAGCATAGCATTGGAATCTCATACCATAGCATACAATCTCATTCGTCATATCATACCATAGCATACTATAGCATGGCATACAACATGATTTTAACTCGGTTTTAAATGTTTTTATTTGGAAGAATAAATGCTCACATTGCATATTAGTGGTTAACTTTGGCTATTTATCATTTTACTTCCAAATGTGTGGAACTCTTCTGTGTATGGAGGCGTTTTTGTTCAAATCTCATAGCATAGCATAGCATACCATATCATTAAGCCCTCCATTTCAATTTCTCATAGCATAGCATACAAATCTCATAGCATTGCATTAAAATCTCATAGCATATCATTAAAATCGCATACCATAGCATAGCATTAAATTGTAAAAGATATGCATGAAATGACTGTAAAAGGGAGATAATTGCGAAACAGTGAGTATAGGGTGCGTGTCTTTAAAAGTCTTCTTCTCAAGAACCACTGCACCAGAAATTTTTTTATATATAAATATTCACACAAAAGCTTGTATATATAGTGAAGATTCTAAATTGCAAAAATCGTGACCCCCGGACTATCACTGGGGCCCGAGGCGGGGTTCAAATTTTAACATAGAAATACGTAGGAAAAATGTTTTAAAATCTTCTCAAGAACCACTGCACCAGAAATGCCAATATTTACATTAAAGCTTGTATATATAGTGAAGATTATAAATTGCAAAAATCGTGACCCCCGGACCAAAACTGGTGCCCCAGGCGGGGTTGAAAGTTTAACATAGAAATATATAGGAAAAATGTTTAAAAATCTTCTTCTCAAGACCCACTGCACCAGAAATGCCAATATTTACATAAAAGCTTGTATATATAGTGAAGATTATAAATTGTAAGAATCGTGACCCACGGACCAAAACTGGTGCCCCCCCCCCCCCCCCCCC
>WFKH01003881.1:68399044-68418092 GCA_016163765.1 Magallana hongkongensis
CCCCCCCCCCCCCCCCCCGGGGGGGGGGGTTCAAAGTTTAACATATATATAGAAACATGTTTAAAAATCTTCTTATCAAGAACTACAATGCAACAGTTTGGGATATTACTATGCATACATCCTTGGCTTTTGTAGATTCTAAATTGTTAAAATCGTGACCCCCGGACTAATACTCGGGCAACAAGAGGGGTTCGAAGTTTAACATAGAAATATATAGGAAACATGTTCAAAAATTTTCTTCTCGAGAACCACAATGTTACAGTTTGTGAGATTACTATGCAAGGATCCTCAAATAGTGAAAATTCTAAACTGTAAAAGCCGTGACCCACGGACCAACACTGGGGCCCCAGAAGGGGTTCAAAGTTTAACATAGAAGTATTTAGGGAAAGTGTTTGAAAATCTTCTCAAGTACTACAATGCAACAGTTTGTGGGATTACTATGCAAGCATCCTCAAATTGTCAAAATTCTAATTTGTGGAAGCCGTGACTCCCAGACTAAGACTGGGGACCTAGAAGGGGTTCAAAGTTAACATGGAAATTTATAGGGAACATGTTTGAAAATCTTCTTCTCAAGAACTACAGTGCAACAGTTTGTGTGATTACTATGCAAGCATCCATGGCTATTGTAGATTCTAAAATGGTAAAATCGAATACTGGGGCCCCAAGAGGGGTTCAAAGTTTAACATAGAAGTAAATAGGGAAAATGTTTAAAAATCTTCTTCTCGAGAACTGCAATGCTACAATTTGTAGATTTATATGCATGCAACCTTGGATAATGTAGATTCAATATTTTTAAAATAGTGACCCCTGGACTAATACTGGTGACCCAAGACGGATTCAAATTTTAACGTAGAAGTATATATGGAAAATGTTTAAAAATCTTCTTTTCGAGAACTACAAAGCTTTAATTTGTCAGATTACTACGTAAGCATCCTCAAATAGTGTAGATTCTAAATTATAAAAGCCATGACCCTTAATCTAATACTGGGGCCCCAGAAGGGGTTCAAAGTTTAACATAGAAATATATATGGAAAATATTTAAATTAAAATTTTCTCGAGAATTACAATCCTACAGTTTGTGAGATTACTATGCAAGCATCCTCAAATAGTGTAGATTCTAAATTGTTAAAGCCAACCATAAACCCTGGACCAATACAGGGGCCCCGAAAGGGTTTCAAAGTTTAAAATAGAAATAGCATATGATACCAAATTGAATGTTACAAGGAACTGTTGTTCAGGTGAGCGATGTGGCCCATGGGCCCCTTGTTCAAATCATGGTCCCCGGTGATAGGATGGGGCCACAATGAGGGGATGAAGTTTTACATGATAATATACATGTAAAAAAAAAAAAATAAGAATATACATGTATAGAGAAAATCTTTAAAAATCTTCTTCTCATAAACATTTAGCCAGAAAAGCTAGAAGTTGTGTGGAAGTATCCTCATGAGGTGTAGATTCAAGTTTGATCAAACCAGGAATCCCCAGGGGTATGGTTGGGGCCGGGGCCACAATTGTTTTTAAATTTTCACGTATTAATATGAAGAGAAATCTTTAAAAATCTTCTTCTCAAAAACCATTTGGCTAGAAAAGCTCAATTTGTGTAGAAGCATTCTCATGTAGTGTAGAATTAAGTTTGTTTAAATCATAATCCCCGGGGATAGGGTGGGGCCACATTAGGGGGTTGAATTTTAACATATTAATATGAAGAGAAATCTTTAAAAATTTTCTTCTCAAAAACCATTTGGCCAAAAATCTGGGATAGTGTGGGGCCACAATGTTGGGATGTCATATTTATTCATAGGAAGATGTAGAGAAAAATCTTCTGAAAAAGCTAAAACTTTTGTGAATGCACAGGTTGTGCAGATTAAAGTTTGATAAAACCTTGATTTCTTGGAGAAAAGTAGGACCATAAAAGGGGGGATATTTAAATAGGAATAGAAAAAATTCTCACAAATACTAAATGAACAAAAGGGGCTTGGTATTTACCATATAAATATGTGAATAAAAATCAGCAGATTTTTTTTGGCTTTCACTTTTTGTGCAAGATCTTCTGTACTTATTTGTCAAGATATTTTAAATTTGGTACTGTGATGCTAATTTCATCAGTGATATTTGGCTTTTGTTACTCAGGTGAGCGATATGTCCCCTGGGTCTCTTGTTATGAATTTGATTACCCTATGCTAGATATTATATATCATCTTTATTATATAGGTGCAGGGTCTGTGTCGTCTACCATACTCTTCTTTCAGCCTGGTCTATGCACTTAAAGTCCCGAGGTTTCTGGTCACACGCACTGACTGAATCACCATTGACTGACTGAATGAAGAAACAGGTGTTTTAAAGTTAAAGGGTAATACAGACGGATAATTTTACACAATGTATAGCAAAGATTGGTTTTGCTGCATATTAACACTGTACTTTTTGCCATTTTTAAGTCACCTGAGTCACTCAAGTGATCTTTTGCTATTCTGTTTTCTTCCGTCGTAGAGCGTTGTGCGTCGTGTTAAAGGGGCATAGTCACAATTTGAGCTAAAATTTATTTTTTTTCCTTTTGTTGGTAATGAAACTTTATTTACGTATTTCTAATGTGTAACCACAGGCACCTGACGTTATAAATTTTTTTGTAATAAGAATAAATACCGGTACCCTATACACCTGATAATAATCAAGGTATCAATCACCTTAATCTTGGATTTATTTCAATCTTTCATATCATTTGGAATTTAAAAGTCATTGGTAAAATTATTTTGCGATCCTCTTCGTCTTCCGATCGGTGCTTCAACACCTTAGCTTACAACCTATTCAACCAAAACAGTGCATTGCACCTGTCATTTATAAAAATCATCCCTCAATTTGCATTCAATTTTTCATGATCCCAGGGGGTAGAGTTTGGCCTCAATGAAGGGTCTAAGATTTAAAAAGGAATATATAGAACAAAATCTTTAAAAATCTTCTTCTCAAAAACCAATCAAACTTTACATGCCATTGAGAACTTTTTGTTTTTAATTATTCTCAAAAAATCAAATGTTAAAATATATGGTATTACTTTTATGCAAGCATTTTGACATATTGTTGATTTTCAAGAAATGCAATGCTCATTATGTGATATGACTATAAAGTCATCCTGTTATAAAAGGGGCTATTATGTGTAACATACAAATATCTGGAGAAAAATTTGAAAACCCTTTTAAGCATCTGATTTTCATGTCATTTGTTAACAATTTAACATTTTTAACTTCTTTTGAAAACTACATGGCCAATGATTACCTGTTTTAAATATGAATCATCTCTAGGAAAAGAGGAATATAAGTACCATACCACCTCTGGGGGCACATTGGCAGGGCCAAATAAGCTGAAAAGGACCAAACACTCAAAAATTATTTTCTATACTCCAAAACATGTTTGGAAAAATCTACATGCATGGTGACAATGTCCACAAAGCCCTCTACCAAAATTGAGAAATTCGTGGCCCCTGGTCAGGTTCAAGTCCTCGGGTGGAGCCAATATGGACATATAATGAAAATGTATTAAATCTTAGAAAATATTCTATTCCACTCCCATAAACATTTGAGAAAAACTAAATGCATGGTTATGATGTCCATAAAGCCACCTACCTAAATTGAGAAATTCATGGACCCTGTGTCAGGAGTTCAGTCTCTAGGGTGGGGCCAATATGGCCATATAGAGAAAATGTATTAAATCTTAGAAGTTCTTCTTCTCTACCCCCATAAAAATTTGAGAAAAACTAAATGCACAATTATGATGCACATGAAGCCCTCTACCTAAATTGTGAGATTGATGGCACCTAGGTAAGGGGTTCAGGCCCTAGGACGGAGCCAATATGGCTATATAGTGAAAATGTATTCAGTCTTAGAAATTTTTCTTCTCTACTTTCATATATTTTGAGAAAAACTAACTGCATGGTTATGATGTCCATGAAACCCTCCACTAAAATGGTATTTTGTCACGAAAAATTTTATATTAACCGGACTATGATAATAACCGAACCTACCTAAATTCAATGTTTACAAGTATTATATGTGCAACTAAATGCATGGGTTATGATGTCCATGAAGCCCTCTACCAAAATTGTGAATTTGATGACATCTTGGATAAGGGCCAATATGGTGACAGAGTGAAAATGTATAACATTGTGTAATAATTTCTTATGTACACTTTCACAATCGTGTTAGAAAAACTAAATGCATTTTTATTATGCCCATAATGTCCTCTTCTAAAATTTTGAAATTCAATGCGAATGTGGCAGGGGTTGAAGCTTTTTATTTGGGGGTGGAGTGACAAATATGGCAATTTAGTGAACATGTATTTTAATAGGTAATTTGAGTCTATGGGGTAACCTATGGCCGATGGACATACGTTATCTGTTAATAAGATTACTGGTTAACTCTATCTTGAAAATTTAAATTTCCTGTACATTGTATGCTGTAGCTATAACCTTGTGCATGTTTTGTGCATTACATATGAAACTGTGACTATTATTTTTTTTTAAATGGTCATTAAAGGCCTAGGCCTGCAGGGCTCTTTTTACAAAAGGTTTACAATGTTTGGCCCTTGAAGCTAGGGTATATGAATAATTGAAGAATTCTCTTATTCCTCCTCCCCTCCCTCCTTTTAATAAATTGATGTTTGCAAACAGCAAGAAATAAAAGTGGGGGTAATAGTCAGAGGACTCTCGGATTAAGGTTTAATAATTCTTTGAAATGTAAACATGAGACTCCCTGACAGGTTCATCTAAGTGCTATAGTACTCAGGTGACTATCAATGCCTGTGGGCATTTTGTTTTTTGTATATGTTTGCCATTGTCCTGACAATCTTGTCGAGTTTAACTAGATGTTGGTTAACACACGATCAAATCTACTGGGAAGCATTTTGGACTTATTAACATTATTTGATAATCTGTGTGATAAATTTTCGTCATATCTCAGTGAAGTTTTAAGTTAACTTTGTATGTATTTCTTAAATGAATCCTACTTTTGAACAATATATTTGCTTTAAGATATCACTTTATCTTTCTTTGTTAATTGTTATGTATAAGAAAGTATGACGTTGTGATTATTTGAATCTTATTATACAGAATTTGACAATAGACTCAGGTGACTGTTAAAGCCTTTGGCTTTTTGTTTAACTAAATCATATATCTTGCATACAATTTAGATCCCACGAAGAGACATTTAATTCATTATCTTTGAATTTTTTTTTCAGAAGATAACTCATAAATCTAAGTATGGATCCCTTTCGTAATTGGGCCCAGGATGTGTTACGGTGTCGTCTCTGTGAGACCTCGGGCCCCCCTATGTACTGTGAATTTGTCACATACATCTGTGTAAAGCCTGTGTGGGGGAACATCTCTCTGATCTATCCAAAGAACACAAAGTGCTGTCATTTGAAAAGAGAGGATCTACTCCTAAATGTCCAAAACATTCCTCAAACTTAAGTGTTCTTTACTGTGAACAATGTGACATTCCCATTTATATAACATGTGCTTCCTCTAAAGAACACCGTGGCCATAAATTTATTGAAATAACTGAAAACATTGACATTAAGAAAGAAACCATTCAAAAAGATTTTGAAGAACTAGAGAAGTCCATTTATCCTAAATACCAAGAGATTGCATCCATTATCCCAGTCAGGAAATCTGCTCTGAATGAAAACTCACAGAAATTAACGACAGAAATCGACAAACGTGGAGAAAACTTGCACAGAGAAATAAATGTCATAACCAGAAATATGAAATATAATGTGGAGGAAATGGACACCAAACACATGACCTTCCTAAATAAACAGGAAGATGAAACTAAACACATCATTTCTGAAATCACATTGCTGAACTGAAGAAGTTACTGGACTCCAATGATGCCAGCCGTGTCTCTGCCTACAAATCCAGGATTGATGAATTCAGAAGATTGCCCCCTAAACTCACAGTTTCCTTACCAAGTTTTACCCCTCAGAAGGTCAACAAGGAACAGCTTTCTCAACAGTTTGGTTCTCTGTCAGCGATATCTATCAAAACAGAAGAACATGGCTACACAATGGAATCTCCTGTTGCTGAGTCCTCTCCCCCGGACAGACCACTCATTGATGTACCACGGATCATCACACAGATAAACACAAAATGTAAAAGCTTCAATCCATTACGCAGTGTGTCCTGTCTGAGTGATGAGGAGATATGGACGTGTGGTGAGGACAATATCCTGAGACTGTTCAACCTGAGGGGGAAACTAGTGAAGTCAGTCCAAACCAAGTCAGGGAACGATCCACAGGACATAGCAGTGACAAGGAGTGGGGATCTAGTTTATACTCATAACAGTGATAGAACTGTGAACATAGTGGAGAATACACAGATACAGACAGTGATCATACTTAAGGAGTGGAGACCTTTCAATGTCTGTAGTACGTCTTCTGGTGACCTCCTAGTTGTCATGGACAGTGATGATGATAAACAAACAAAAGTTGTGTGTTACTCAGGCTACCCAGAGAAACAAAGTATTCAGTACGATGACAAAGGACAACCTCTCTATTCATCTGATGGTTCCATTAAATACAATAGTGAGAACTGGAACCTAGATATTTGTGTGTCAGACTATGGAGCCTGTTCAGTAGTGGTTGTCAATCAGGTCGGGAAACTCCGGTTTACCTACACTTGTCCTTTCTTTACTACCAAGGGACCATTTAATCCACGTGGCATCACAACAGACAGCCAGGGTAGGATCCTGACAGCAGATGGTACTTATAACAACAACCGTATCCACATCCTGGATCAGGACGGTTCCTTCGCTACATTGACAACTGTCATTTACATATTGTACGCAGTCCATGTGGTTTATGTGTGGACACCAGAGACAACCTCTTTGTAGCTGAGGCAGGTTCAGGTAAAGTGAAGAAAATACAATATTACATGTAAACAAACTCTGTATAATTATCTATAAAATTAATATTGGTAGATTAACTGTGTTGTGTATACTAGGCAAACAAATTCTGTACATGTACACATATTGCATATAGATAAATTGTTCGTATTTATTATATGTCAAAAATTTGAGTTTATATACCACAATATAGTTAGGTCATAATGTGTGTGCATGAGATCATTATTTGTATACCATTATGTGACAACAAATTAACTGTGTTTAGATCATTTTATCAAATTGACTTTACTAAAATGAGTTATTTATGTATGCAGAATATTACACATACATGTGTCAATTAAGGATTGAATGCTTATTTTTGGATGCCGTCGGTCCTATAACATACCAAGGCAGTGCAGACAAATTGCATACTGTGCGTTAGCTTAGTATGATAATTTGTCTGCACCGTCTTGGTGTGTTAAAGCACTGACGACATCCAAAAAAAGCATTCATTGCTTATATTTATATTCATAATGATGTTATTTGATAGACATCATCTTTATAGTTTTTGGAAATCAAGTCTTCCAACAATCTGTTGAAATTCCCATGGGTACCAACTGTGCCCCATTGTTAGCAGACCTATTTTTGTATTCTTATGAAGCAGATTTATTCAAAAACTTGTACGTGAAAAAAATAAATCACTTGCTGTGGCCAACGCTTTATACAACCATTCCCCACGCAAATTAAAATCTAGGCTTTTTGATATCATCGACAGTTGTTTCTTCAATAAAAATGGAAGTCTAAAAATGATTACCTTGTCATTGGAAATCAAAAAATTATTTTGTTAAGAACAATTCTGATTGCACACACAAGTACTCTGAAGTTGACACTAAAAAGATGTTTGAGTTTCTTATAGTCAACATCTATGTAGTTTTTGGAAATCAAGTCTTCCAACAATCTGTTGGAATTCCCATGGGTACCAATCTTTTTTGAATTCTTATGAAGCAGAATTTATTCAAAAACTTGTACGTGAAAAACAATAAATCACTCGCTGTGGCCTTTAACTCAACATTCAGGTATATCGACGACGTATTATCAATTAACAATTGTTATTTCCATACTTACGTCGATTCGATATATCCCAGTGAACTTGAAATAAAAGATACCGCATATTCTACGTCATCTGTTTCATATTTGGATACCGGGTATTTTACTGGAAATGGACATTGATGGTAGCCTAACAACAAAACTTTATGATAAACGCGATGACTTCAATTTTTCTATAGTCAACTTTCCTTACTTATGTAGCAATATACCTTCATCACCTGCTTATGGTGTTTTTGTCTCTCAGTTAATTCGATACGCAACGGCATGCTCTTCGTATGAACAGTTTCTTAGGCGAGGCAAGCTACTTACAAACAAGTTGATCAAACAGGACTATCAACAGTCTCGTTTGAAGTCATCTATTCGTAAGTTCTATGGTCGATACAACGACCTTGTCAGCAAATTCAATCTTCCACTGGGTCGCATGCTGACTGACGTTTTTTCATACTAATTGTTAGACCATAATTAATCACCTATTTGTCTACGGACTTTTCCGTTGTTTCCCAAATACGACAAAGAGCACACGGCGGGTGTCAGCAGAGGATGCTCACTCCTCCATGGCACCTGATCCTACCTCTATTTTTTTGGAGGTCCTTGTTGCTCTGCTTTGAATTTGTATTTCGTTTTCTGGATTTTTGAGATGGTTGACGGTTTGTTATTGTCATTTTTTCATCTATTTTTATTGTATGAAGTATTTGTGTATCGTAACTTTATATTCACTCTTAGTCAGGGATATGAAACATACATTGAACAGCCTTATTAACATGTTATTTAGTTTGCTTCCGGTGGAAGCCTTCCGCTTCTAAGAATATAGTGCTAGAAACTTTGTAGAGAAAAATCTTTTTTGTTAACAAGTAGATATGGTTTGAGGATTATTTTTCATAAGTACATATCAAGTTGGTCATGTAACTTTGAACGTTTCATTTAACATCACTTTAATAAATGCATTCAAAACGTGATGACTTCTATATTTGTGCTCATGGCGTATGAAAAGGCTAAGTGTATTCACAAAAAATTGAACGTCGCAGATTTCCAATGCAAACTAAATAGTCGAGTGACAATGCCATCAAAAAATTGACTTTAATGTACCACCCTACCTCCCGGCTAATTTGAATATTTCTGGAAAGATATAATATCAAGTTAAATTTTCACCCGGTCGTAGAAATTTCTATGGTCAAAATTTAAAATTATTAAAGGTCAAAGATCAATGACGGAAATCAGCGCAAAAAGTACGTATTCCTTTAGTTCCAAAATGTACATCCATTTTAACGATTTTATACTTTTTTTTGCAAGTAAATTTACAATATTACTTGGATATATAAGAAAACTTTTAGAAAAAAACATGTCCGTCTGTTTGTAGAAACAAATTGTTTTACTAAAATGATTGTACTTTTAAAAGATTGAAAATGTTATCATCGATTCATCCTAGGTCACAATTTTTTAATATTTGAGGGTTGAATCATAAAGAAACTTGAAAAAAGCTGATCCTGGCTAAATTCTACTGTTTAAGTTTAAGTACTTTTAACATTCTTGTAAAGATCATACATATAATGAATTAAGTTAGATCTATATGTTTTACCATAATCTTTGTACACAAGATAAAGTTTTAACTATGCATTTTTAAACCTACATTTTTCATTAATAAGAAAAATAAATTTTTAATTACTGTCTATCAATTAAAACCACATAGTGTAAAGCCAGAGAGCCAACCACAGACATCTAAATGTCCTCATCAGTGCCTTCCTCCACATGAACAGTGGCAAAATATCATTGTAGTGTAATTTCGTTATTACAATTATCTGACCCTTCGCAAAGGCAAACACTTGTGCAAGACAAATGTTGTCTGTTGCATACACAGTTTCTTGCACAAACTGATTTGCCTCTGCACGTACAAACAAGATCTTGTAAAAAATCTGATGCCATAGGTCCTTCAAAGAATAATGGTATTGAACCACATTTACTTTCTCTCCAACCGAAATCCAATGGTGACCTAATCATAGTCTTCGTTAGTGTGAATTCATCCAAACATGAGTTTGGAACATTACACGAAGTATGTGCTGAAAAAATGATGCTTCACAAGGTGGAAGCCGAGCAAGAGTTGTTTCTTTCAAAGTAGCTAGTCTAACTCGAAGTTTATTTAGGTTTCCATGCGCATCCTTAAATTTTTCTTTTGGATCATACATTAGAGCAATAAACTTGCGTGCAGTACTTTTGCAATATCTGAATTGTTTCAGGAGAGATCTGACAAAGATTAAACCGTTTCTGGATGTTTTTGCAGAACTCTATACATAATTTTTGCCCAGCCCAAAGAACGACGATGTTGTGTTACAACCTGTTAGGGCATGAACAAAAGGTTACATAGAAAATATGGAAGGACGTAGTGATTTCGACATGTCATGGACAGGTATGTATCGCTGTCTGTCTCTTGCGCTTGATAAAATTCCTGTTTTGAACCACAGCTCGTCTGTGTTTGTCATTTGAGGAAAATAGTGTATAATTAGCATCAGGGGATCGAACTATGACACAAACTCTAATATTTTCACCTCTAAAGATTGATTCAGCAAAAAGGGAATGTAGTACAATTCGTGTATTTGCTTCTTCGTGTGTGCTCCATAGTTCTGGAATGTCAGACACACCATTTTCATCAAACCTTTTAACAGCCTCCGGGTTCTGACAGACACCTGCTAAGTACAAAGACTCGCCACTTTGAAGAAAATTCTCCTTAAATATGTACTAAAAAAGTTCATAAAGAGCCTGCTTAGTATCTGAGTTGCTCAAAAATTTCTTCCATTCAGTTAATGCTCTTCCATCAATTACTTGATAAATTTATAAGAACTCGCTAGATCGATCGCCAAACGTTTTCAATACTTTTGAATCTATACCTTGTATCAATCCCATACCGTCTCTTATTAGCACCGTTTGAGATAAGTCAAAATCACTGAGACAGAAAATAGGTGCGACAACCTCCTCAAATAAATGCATTAAATCTGACTTGCAAGTTTTTCGCATGGTACCATCTTCGTGGAACAATGACAAAGGTATTGGACCAACTGGATGTGCCAAAATATTTTCAATGTTCACAACTTCGCGGACATTGGAGAGAGCCAAAGCTCGAAGACAGATAATCTCTGGATTGATATGTGATTTAATCGACTCTCCAGAGATACATTTAAGTTTTGAGGCTTTTGTCATGTCATTAAACGTTCTGAGAGTAGATCTGGTAATAGGACTATAAAAATTCACTTAGTCACCCTTTCACAAAACCATGATAGATACAATATTTTCTTAATATACTATTTATAATAGTTAATGTTTTCATGATCTTCCATATTAAAAGTTTTAATAAAATAGCGGACTTTTATTTTGTTTCTCATATTTAACAATAATTACCCATTTATCACACGAAATAACTATGATAATAATTATTAAATTTAAACACGCATTTTCGTTAAAAGTTTTATTAAACAAAAATGGAAAATAAAAAACAAAAAACATTACTTTTCAGTCGGAATTTTTATACTGCTGTAACATGTATTGAAAATAAAAAATACATGAGAGAAATTAAACTTTGTTAAAAACTAAATCATCAACAAACAAGGCAAAACATCAAAATACCCACTTCTTCACTTAAAATGCCCCCTTTTTTAAAGTATGACCATAGAAAATTCTACGACCGGGCAGTAAGGATTGGGGAGGGGTGTGTCTTTCAAAAAAAATCACTTTCAGCCGTGAGGTATGCCGGTCCATTAAGGTCGAAAAATAAGCGAATTTTTCTATCTTTGTCACTCCACTACATGGACATTGGTCTTTTAACAAACCAATTATACACGATGTTTCCTTTGATTCAATAGTACCTTATGTAAATAAACAATTGGGTCTCCATTACATTCGCACCAAACTTTACTCTGTCCCTTTGAAAGAGTTAAACAATCTTCTTGTAAAAGTCAAGGAAAAGCCGCTTTTTCCACACCGCAATACAGACTCGGATCCATGATTATGGATATTGCTTATCATCGGCTTTTTAAACCTAGACAAACAGAAAATACTGTTCATGCACCACGCTATTTTTTCAAGCTGCAGTATACCAACAAGGAAATCGATGCCGTTAATATAAGCAATATTCTTAATCAAAAAAAAAGTTCAGTCCTGCATTCTGCCATATTTCAAGATAAAGTCAACCCCATGTATTTCCTACAATTATACTTCAACCATTGCTTCCAAACTCTTCAATTACAAACAAACTCTACAAGACCTTAATATCGAACATCTGAAAGATAATCCTCCAACGTGTTCATGTTCTTCTTCACCCTACAACTATAGTCCTGCCGGACACGTCATTACTGGTGATATTCATTTAGTTACAAACGTAGACCTTAAATCACATATCATGAAAGGACTAACATTTAGGGAGCCTAGATCTTTCAGATGGCGTCGTAATTTTATATATATCATGAAATCTGTTAAAGATTACGCCAAGCGATGGGCAAAATATGAAAAAGAAGACCTTGATACCTTGTCAGAGTGGGTTGTAAATGTTCTACCAAACCTCTCTCTTTACTCCTTACTAAAATTCTTACAGTAGTTAAAGAGAAACTTCAAGAGTACTGTACAACAATATACTCCAGAAGTGGTGTGAACCAGATGTGGATACCAAAAAACTCTAAAGAATTATTAGAAACTTTGAGGTCACAAAATCTTACCAAAATCAATAGCATCAAAACGTACGATTTTTTTAACGCTTTATACAACTTTACCCACGAAAAATTAAAATCTAGGCTTTTTGATATTATCGACAGTTGTTCTTCAATAAAAATGGAAGTCCTAAAAATGCTTACCTTGTCATTGGAAATCAAAAAATTATTTTGTTAAGAACAATTCTGATTGCACACACAAGTACTCTGAAGATGACATTACAAAGATGCTTGAGTTTCTTCTAGACAACATCTATGCAGTTTTTGGAAATCAAGTCTTCCAACAATCTGTTGGAATTCCCATGGGTACCAATTGTACCCCATTGTTAGCAGACCTTTTTTTGTATTCTTATGTAGCAGAATTTATTTAAAAACTTGTACGTGAAAACAATAAAGCACTCGCTGTGGCCTTCAACTCAACATTCAGGTATATCGACGACGTATTATCAATTAACAATTGTTATTTCAATACTTACGTCGACTCGATATATCCTAGTGAACTTGAAATAAAAGATACCACATATTCTACGTCATCTGTTTCATATTTGGATACCGGGTATTTTACTGGAAATGGACATTGATGGTAGTCTAACAACAAAACTTTATGATAAACGCGATGACTTCAATTTTTCTATAGTCAACTTTCCTTACTTATGTAGCAATATACCTTCATCACCTGCTTATGGTGTTTTTGTCTCTCAGTTAATTCGATACGCAACGGCATGCTCTTCGTATGAACAGTTTCTAAGACGAGGCAAGCTACTTACAAACAAGTTGATAAAACAGGACTATCAACAGTCTCGTTTAAAGTCATCTTTTCGTAAGTTCTATGGTCGATACAACGACCTTGTCAGCAAATACAATCTTCCACTGGGTCGCATGCTGACTGACGTTTTTCATACTAATTGTTAGACCATTATAAATCACCTAATTGTCTACGGACTTTTCCGGGGTTTTTTCCCGATTACGACAAAGAACACACGGCGGGTGTAACCGGTCAGCAGAGGATGCTCACTCCTCCATGGCACCTGATCCTACCTCTATCTTTTTGGAGGTCCGTGTTGCTCTGCTTTGAATTTGTATTTCGTTTTCTGGATATTGTAGATGGTTGACGGTTTGTTATTGCCATTTTTTCATCTATTTGAAATATCCAATGTAATGATTATCTTCCTCTTTTATGACAGACATACACCAGTAAAGACAAATTAATGTACATCTGATATATTCTGTCCTATCCCTGAGGTGACAGATCGCTGAAACCAAACCATTTCAATGCTAGGTATTGTGAACACATCTTTAAAATTATGTACCAGAACACTCTTTGTTAAAGATCAATGTCACTATCACATAATAAATGAAAACAAAAAAGAATCCTTAGCATATCTTGCAAAGTCGACAAATTTAATCACAATCACAGCATGACGAAGTTTACACACTAAGTAACAACACCATTTCTGAGATTGGTCTAGTGTTGATGGAAATGGAACCGGCTTTTTTGTAAGTCGAACCCTAGCATTTCTGATTCGTCCATCCTGATCTGGCAAGGGATTCACTATGATTTTAGATGGCCATGCATTCCTTGAAACCTTTTTTTGTCCCTAAGTAATACAATATTTCCTTTGCAATTTTGCAAATTTGGAACAGAATATTTCCATTTCCGACGTGTCTGTAGAGTATGAAGATATTCTTTGTTCCAACGTTACCAGAATGTTTCAGCTAGGAACTGCACTCTACGCAACTGAGTCTTGTACATGTCTTTCATATCGAATACCGAATGTTCCAATGGGTACAGTATTACAACCGGATTTCTGAGTAAGTAACAGGACTAAGTGTCAAGGGAGATTTTGTCCGACGACACCGCGACAATTGGGTCTTCCGTTGACTATAGCAAACATCTGCTAAGATGTGATGCATTAGGTCTTTTGACTGAACTTCAATAATTATAGAGTCGAGGTTTCTTCTTGTTCTGCCCCCATATGTGAATTTTTTTTAGGATTGAAAATCTAACCTAACGAAGTAAGGTAAGTGAAGGGTTAACTCTACAAGTTCCAGTACAAGCCTAGACTGTGCTGTATAGGGGCCTCAGAAACACCGAGATCAATGTCTTGAAGTGGCTTGCTTTGTCATCCTCTTATATTATAAGCACTGCTTACAGGTTATTTATACTAAAATATAAATCTAGCAAATTCTAGAAATTATATTTACAAGAAGTTACATGAATTACCTGGACACACAAGAATGTTCTAGAAAGAATAACTGACCACTTTAGAATAGTCCAGAATATTCTATTATACAAACCTACTATATACATGTATAACACTTGCATGTTTCAAAGATTCCCTTCGCGCGCGAACTGTTGCACAACAAACAAATTCATCTTTCTCAGACCGACCCGTTTATAATGCGTCTAACATGGCTGCTTTAAACAAAAAACATTGTATTCGAAATATGGTATACCGAACCCAAAGTTAAAACTGATTGACCCTCCCTTTCGTTTATTATTATTTTCATAATAACTCAAATTTGGAACAAAATTAGCCCTTAATTTTTACAATTTATATTTTTCTTTCCATTAGGATGATTTATGCTAAATTATGTTGAATTTGACTCAATAGATCTTGAGAAGATTTTTTAAAATGCACCCCCCCCCCTTTTCAGTTTCGAGGTTTTCTCCGCTTTGAATGCAGCTGGCCTTCTATTTCTGCAATTTATATCCGCCTTCCCATAAGGATGTTTTGTGCCAAATTTGGTTAAAATTGGCTGAGCGGTTTTAGAGAAGTTCAAAATGTAAAAAGGTTACAGACAGACGGACAGACGGATGCAGACAAAATGTGATCAAAAAAGCTCACTTGAGCTTTCAGCTCAGGTGAGCTAAAAACTGTTTTCCGCCAAATATTGTACACGCCAAATATAATACATTTACAGTACTCTTGTCGGGTAACTGGCCTTATTCCTCTGCCTCCTGAATGGTGCACAGTCCCTCCTCTGTCTCACTGGCACTGCCTTCCTGGTCCGTCTCTATGATGGTCAACACAGCGCTAAAATATAATGGAAATATATATAAAAAAGAAAATAGACCACATATTGACATACTGTAAACCAACTTTTATTCGCGACATTAATGACGGTGGTTTATCTCCATGCAGTGATCATAATTAGTCCATATCCATTAATGACCATTGCTTACCTCCATGACGTGCCATTAAGGTTCATAATAAATCTATATCTATTAATGACCATGGTTCACCTCCATGCCGTGATCATAATAAATCTTTATCCATTAATGATCATATTAAATCTATATCCATTAATGACGGTGACTTACCTCTATGCCGTGATCATAATAAGTCTATATCCATTAATGACCATTGCTTACCTCCATGCCCTGATCATAATAAGTCTATGTCCATTAATGGCCATTGTTTACCTCCATGTAGTAGTCAAAATTAATCTATATCCATTAATGATCATGGCTTACCCCCAGGCCGTGATCATAATAAATCTATATCCATTAATGACCATGGCTTACCTCCATGCCGTGATCATAATAAGGTTATATCCATTAATGACGGTGAGCTACCTCCATGCCCTGATTATAATAAATCTATATCCATTAATGACGGTGACTTACCTCCATGCCCTGATCATGATAAATCTATATCCATTAATGGCCATTGCTTACCTCCATGACGTGATCATAATAAATCTATATCCATTAATGACGGTGACTTACCTCCATGCCGTGATCATAATAAACCTATATCCATTAAGAACGGTGACTTACCTCCATGACGTGATCATAATAAATCTATATCTATTAATGACGGTGGCTCACGTTCATCCCGGGATCATAATGAGTCTATATCCATTAATGAACATTGCTTACCTCCATGCCATGTTAATAATAAATCTATATCCGTTAATGACCATGGCTTACCTTCATGCCGTGATCATAATAAGTCTTTATCCATAAATGACCATTGCTTACCTCCATGCCGTAATCATATTAAGTCTATATTCAGTGAGGTTCATAATAAATCTATGTCTATTAATGACCATGGCTCACCTCCATGCCGTGATCATAATAAATCTTTATCCATTAAGGATCATATTAAATCTATATCCATTAATGACGGTGACTTACCAACATGCCGTGATCATAATAAGTCTATATCCAATAATGACCATGGCTTGCCTCCATGCCCTGATCATAATAAGTCTATGTCCATTAATGACCATTGTTTACCCCCATGCGTTGATCATAATAAATCTATATCCATTAATGATCATTGCTTACCTCCATGCCCTGATCGTAATAAATCTATGTCCATTAATGACCATTGCTTACCTCCATGCCGTGATTTTAATAAATTTATATCCATTAATGGCCATTGTTTACTTCCATGTTCTGATCATAATAAATCTATGTCCATTAATGGGCATTGCTTACCCCCATGTCCTGATCATAATAAGTCTATATCCATTAATGACCATGGCTTACCTCCATGCCCTGATCACAATAAGTCTATATCAACTAATGACCATGGCTTATTTACATGTCCTGATCATAATTAAACTATATACATTAATGATCATTGCCTACCTCCATGTCGTGATCATAATAAGTCTATATCCATTAATGACGGTGACTTACCTCCATGCCGTAATCATAATAAATCTGTATCCATTAATGACCATGGCTTACCTCCATGCCGTGATCATAATAAATCTATATCCATTAATGACCATTGCTTACCTCCATGCCGTGATCATAATAAATCTACATCCATTAAGGATCATATTAAATCTATATCCAATAATGACGGTGACTTACCCCCATGTCCTGATCATAATAAGTCTATATCAACTAATGGCCATGGCTTATTTCCATGTCCTGATCATAATTAAACTATATCCATTAATGATCATTGCCTACCTCCATGCCGTGATCATAATAAGTTTATATCCATTAATGCCGGTGGCTTACCTCCATGACGAGATCATAATAAATATTTATCCATTAATGACCATTGTTTACCTCCATGACGAGATCATAATAAATCTATATCCATTAATCAACATTGCTTACCCCCATGTCCTGATCATAATAAATCTATATCCATTAATGACGGTGACTCACTTCCATGCCCTGATCATAAACAAGGAAACAAAGACATCATTTCAGGTCAACTAACATTTGCTCATATCTAACCCATTGTCTTTAACATAGGTAATCACAGGTTATAAAGCTCACCGAGACGGGGCATCACCTTAATGAGGCATCACCTTTATGAGACAAACTTTATCATATTATATGAAAATCATTATAGTTGATGATCTTTGAATTTCATGGATACTGTTTTGACACAATACCATATATTATATCCTGAAAAATTGTATAAAATCATACATTCATTTCATACGGTATTATAAGATACAATGTTTATCAATACAATAATAATATAAAGTATGATATTGCATCCTATTATACAACATCGTATCATATGATACACTATTATATATGACAATATCATAGAATACAACTTCATGTGATATAATAATATATTATATAAACTAATATCATGAAAAAATGACAATAACAAACCGTCAACCATCTCAAAAATCCATAAAACGAAATACAAACTCAAAGCGGAGCAACACGGACCTCCAAGATAGAGGCAGGATCAGGCGCCATGGAGGATTAAGCATCCTCTGCTGACCGGTCACTATTATATAATATCGTATCATATGAAACGATATTAAATATTATACAATATCGTATCATATGATACAATATTATATATTGCAATATCATATGAAGCAATATCATGTGCTAAAATAATATATAATACAATATCATATTATAATATACAATATTGTATCATAATATACAATACTATTTATACATAACAATATCATGATATCACATCATAATGTACAAAAAAAATCATACAATATCAAATCGTATCATATAACTTTTTACAATGTTATATATAATATAATATTGTATCATATAAAACAATAGTGTATTATATAATACAATATTATATCTTAGGAATCATGTTATATAATTTAACAACACACACATCTATCAAGCAGGTTTGAGTGAGGTAGGAGATATTTTTAGCATCCTTGATAATGGAGATTAGGCTCTGCATCTGAAGCTACCTCTGCGATTCATTTATATAATAGTTAAATCAACTATGCAAGTTTGAAAAAAAACAGTACTATTATCCATAAAACATGCGACCCGTTCCAAAAAACTGAACCTCATCCAGCATCCGAAACCTATGGCTCAGATTCAGCATTCATTCCTGTCAGGTGCATCAGTATCATAAGACACACCATCCATGCGAGTTTGGTGAAGTTAGGACCAGTAATAACTAA
>WFKH01003881.1:68418102-68435267 GCA_016163765.1 Magallana hongkongensis
TAACCTCCTCCAGCATCCGAAACCTATGGCTCAGATTCAGCATTCATGCCTGTCAGGTGCATCAGTATCATAAGAAGCACCATCCATGCAAGTTTGGTGAAGTTAGGACCAGTTATAACTAAGATATAATAATCAGAGGGCACCTGCTGCAAAAACTTTAACCAGCTCCAAAAACTTTAACCTCCTCCAGCATCCGAAACCTATGGCTCAGATTCAGCATTTAAGCCTGTCAGGTGCATCAGTATCATAGGACGTGAAGTGATAAAATTTTCCATGACTACAGGGAACTACTGGGACGATTAAAACAATGCATTACTATTCAAATTTAGTTACACCAAAAAAATCCGTTGAATCAATGAGCAACTAGTCCAAATTTTCTATTCACACACGCCTTGCCGGTAGAGCTCGCTTCGCGCTGGCGCTTCGCTATTAAGATATGATTAGTGTTTATAACCTATAAAGACATGATTAGTGTATATAAACTATTATTCTGTCAAGACAAAATCCATATATTTTACCTTTTAAATTTTGGTATTTTCCTATATTTTTATATAGAGCTTTTCTTCTAAATAAGATCAATACAGTCATTTAAATTGCCATGACTATTGAGCCCTCTAACTCTATATTACTGACACTGACATATCTGACAACTAATGTAATATAAAAATTGCATATTGAGATCTGAAAAATTTTGATAATCTTTTTAGAGTGCTGATAAAAACTATAAGAGATTTGCGGAGAATCAGTTCGTGGGGCTGAGGCATGCCGGCTACATCCTCACACAGAGAAAGTCGTCAAGGTAGGTCATTATAGAGAGGAATTAATTTCAGATTGTTGGTTATTAATCCAAACAACCAGAAAAGGCACATTGTAGGAAGATTCAGAGGCAATATATGTTGATATGATTCCAGCACATTGTTTATTTGTTTCAGGATGGCATTGGAAACGTGACTGAAGTCATGGCCTCCTGTAAAAAGACAAACGACACAGAGAAACCCATGGGCTTTATACACTAGTACTGGGTGTCTGACCCACTCGTGTGACAGTGTAGGATCGTTTTTAAAAGTTTGTATATATGTAGCATGTAATTTGAATCACACATATTTCTTAATTTAATGCCAATGTAATTTAATTTAATGTTAATTTAAGTTGTTTTTTGGGGGTTTTTTTGTTGTTTTTTTTTGTACGAAATACAGTGAATTGTATTTCAATTTCTTTTTTAATATTATTTTACATGAAAGTAATTTTGAATGTTTCTGGTCAAAACAGCTAGTGGATTTGAGGATCTCTGATCACTAGCACCCCTAAACAAAAACAAAGCGGTATGAAAATATTTCTTTTCACTGTACGGTTTTCGTTTAAGAGGGCTCGATGGCTGTCGCCATTTTTTAAGACTGTGTTGATCTCTTTTAAAAGGAGATGCCCAAATTTAAAGGTAAAATATATACTTTCTCTTTACTAAATAATAGTTTATAGCTAAATAGATCATCTCTTAAAATTGGAGGTGGATTTGGTGGTTAATTTGTTGACCACCCTGCCTCCTTAAATTCTACAATTTACTATTGATTATGTTTATTCTGATTTCCAATACCGTGGTTTCATTAATATTCATAGATAAAGTGAAAATCACAGTTTCAAGGATATGTAAATTCGTAGTTAATGATCCTATCAATACAAAATATTAGTAAAAATTGCACTTCGGTGACCATTAAAACTCGTGGATCAACTTAAAAACGAAATCCACGAAAATTGGTATTAACGAATATTGATGAAACCACAGTACATGTTGTCTACTACCTTGTCTACAATACATAGGTAAGTTACGTGTAAAAATATCTCTACAAAGATATATTTCTTAAATATGATGGCAAGGTATTTGAAGCTTGCGGAAAGTTGTATGATTCGAAGCAAGGTTTACAAAAATATAAAATATTGGAGCACAGAAAGGAATTTATTAACATCTACCGATTAATTTCTTCTCTTTTTTCTTAGGAAAAAACCCGATTATGATTCATAGCCCTGAAGAAACTGACAGAACTAAAATCTTTAAATCCTGTTCATCGATTTGTAGAAACCTAAATCGACTCAAGAAACATCTCGGACTGCACGAAAACATCCTGATGATATTAGACTCAATTACCGTCGAAGTTCTTTTATCCATTTATACTGCATGTACATTAACAATAAATAAGTTAATTTTACTTACATTTACGATCAATTTATTAATTTGTTAAAAGAAAGATGTAAATATAAACAATGAAATGCTTTCTTTGATTATCCATGCGGGTTATGAAGGTCTTTGCAGGAAAAAATTAAATAACCCGCTAACGTGGTTTATGTATTTTTTTCCTGCAATTTCGCCACCTTTATATCCCGCATGGATCACCAAAGAAAACGTTTTATTGTTCAAATAAATTCAAGACCAGATTTAAGTCACACCTGATGCTACATCTAAATGTAAGCCATTTTAATATCTTTTTATAGATGAAGAAATAAAAACATTGGATATCCACACTCAAACACGCATGCACGTGCGCACACCCACCCACGTACATCTTACCGATGGTTCGCATATCCAGAAATTCTTATTTGTTTCATGGTACGTATATCTGTTTTTGTAGGTATGCATATCATATGAGTTTTCATTAATGGAGGAAATAACAATCGATATGCGGGTTTAGTTTATTTTATAAGTCGCTACATGTGAGGACCCAGTAGCCCTTCAAACACGTAACTATGTTTTACCCGCTGAAATATGACCTGAATAAATAAATAGAGCAGTGTAATCTTCCGAACCTGCAGAGTTTGTCGCCTTTATATGATATGCGTACGAAATGGTACCAAATGGTACGCATATCGGCTTAAAGCTTAGTATCAGTGACTGAGAATAGTGGATGCATACTACTAGCATTCTCATAACACCCCCCCCCCTTTTTTCTGGATTTTTAGTACAGTCATGAAAATGGTAATTCCTGAAGTAAAAACTGTTTAAAACATATTTCCGTTTTGTCGTGATGCCCATTGTTGAGTGTACTTGTATAATTTGTTGGTCAAGGAAACTAATTCCGTTTTGTCATGATGGCCATTGAACTGACCTTTATTTATTTTACATAATACAACGACTGATAAACAAGTTCTACAACTTATATTAATATCTTTTGTTGGCACAGATGTTAGCGCGAGGGGGTCAATGGTGTAGGAAGAAGCCGGAGTACCCGGAGAGAACCCACGTGTCCAATCGGGCGACGGCAATACCAGATCACATACAACCACAGTCGATCACGGGGATTGAACTCGGGTCGCAGCGGTGATAAGCGAGTGATGACCATTCTTTGACTGAACATGTATATTTTGTAGGTCCATAAAATAAATAGTTCCGTTTTGTCATGATGCCCATTTTTATTTTTTTATTTTTTTTGCACATGCATCTCAAATTTTTTCAATAATTCCTAATTATCTCCCCTTGTAAAAGGGTGTGGCCCCTGATTTTCACAACTTTGAATCCCTTTTTGCTAATGGTGCTATGTGCCAAGTTTGGTTGAAATTGGCCTAGTGGTTCTGGAGAAGATGTCGAAAATGTAAAAAGTTTACGGACAGACAGACAGACGAACGACAGACAAAATGTGATCAGAAAAGCTCATTTGAGCTTTCAGCTCAGGTGAGCTAAAAACTAACATTTTCACCAGATTTTCGGTGTCAACTTTGTATTTTTTGCAAAATATCGTTTTATTAAACAGTTCAGCTGCTAACATCCCTAAAACGCGGCTTATTTTAAGTTTTTAGTAAGAAAGTAGGGGCCTTATTTTCAAAACCGTCTTATTTTCAATTCACGGCTAATTATCCAAACAAAATACTGGGAAACGACGAGAGCACAATTACGGCTTAATATGAAACCAATAAATCGTAATCGATTGATTGTGAACTACTTGTTTGTTCTAGGATATCCAGCTAAAAACATCTGTAAGTGTTAAATGAAAGATTTTGTGTCTTAAATTATGCGCGTCTATCATCAAAACAGTGATTTTTTAGCAATGGCGACTACTAGACCTACTCCTCAAGATTTCGATGCTTTATTTTAAAACTAATCATAACTGTTATAGACTTTTTATAATAAAATACTAGTAATTAAAATTATACTGTGTTTAATACCTTGATTGTAGAAAAACACAATATTTCCTGAATTAAAGGCACTGTCATGACTGTCTTATTTCAAAACATGCTTATTTTTAAGTAATTTTTAATGCAAGAAATAGGTGGCTTATTTTGAAAACCGGCTTATTATCAAATCCGGCTAATTTTCAAGGTTTTAAGATATTGATAATATATGCGCGGATCTAGAATGGGAGAGGATCAGGAGGGCCCAGATCCCCCCTTGGCAAAATTTTAATTTCTTTAAATTTACATAAGAAAATTGCCAAAAAAATGCCTCAGACCACCCACCCCCGGCAAACTCAAATGACCGTCGGATCCCCCCCCCCCCCCCCGGAAAAAATTATGGATCCTCGCATGTAATAACTAGTATATGCATATCAACGTCTTCAAATAGTGCCACATTTTAGAAACTCAAAGCCGAATATTTCATGCTTTTATAATTGTTTGATATTAAAAAAATAAGGCAATGTAATTCAACAAATGGTTGACGCGATGACATTTTTTATATTAGAATTTTTTTGTTGCAATAAAACATTCAACCAAACGTTTCAGAAAAATAAACAAGAGCCCACAGGTCTTGACGGTCACCTGAGTACTATAGCCCTTGGCTGAACCTTTCAGGTAGTCTATTGGGTTTTTTTTATTTTCATGTTTGCAAACATCGATTCATAAAAGGGGGAAGGGGGGTTACGGTTTAAACAATTTTTACCAGACCACGCAAACATACAAACATTTTCCTCCATCCGTTTGAATCTAAAAGTCCATTTCAATACCGTAATGTTTAAAATTATGTGTGGTTAAAAAATAATTGAAACCAATTAACAAAGTTGTTTACAAATCATTTATTGATTCAGTGACAGAAATCTTAATGGAACAAAGATAAAAAAAAAAAAAAAAAAACCCACTCAAATGTTCAACAAATGTGGTACCTTCATTTTTTCTACTTTGTGAAAAAAATGTATGAATTTATATTTTATATAAGGATTGAAATTAACTCATAACTTAATATAAAGGAGAGCTTTAAAAGTTTTTTACATATATTTTATTCAACCTTTAGTGTCATTTTGTCAACATTAAAATGTGTTGAATTCTTTAACATATCCCAAACAAGGTTTCTCTGATTGTATTCTTACAATGTACATAGTTTGTTTTGACATTAAATGCATAAACAGTCAATTTGTTGACAATCACTACACTGAAACAGTTTGTTATTATGATGTATAAACATGATAAACAAAGCAATGATATTGTTGACATGAACTAAATGGACGTATATTTTATATGCATGACTCTATTATATAATAAATAATTATCTTTATGTTAATACATGTTATATATATATATACACACACACAGTCAGTTTGTCAACATGTAATACATATAAACAATGTTACACTGCTTTGTAATGTTCTAGACATATTGTATTCTCCTTCACCACCAAGTCACGTGGGTATCACGTGAGATATGCAATCCTACTCCCAGATCAGTTGCGCGTTTATTCCCAGATTAAATAGAAGTGAATTTTTTTTTAAGAACGATTATTTTCAATATTTGGATTTTTAACAATGTCATTGTTGGAAAAGTTATCTGATGAATTTGGACTTTGTGTTAAGGACATTTCGGATGTCAGTTTAATTCAAGAAGAGACTTGTATGCCAAATAATAATTATGAGAATTCTCCTACTAATGAACAGCCAAGCTGTTTTGGAGATTCGTTTTCTTCTCCTGCAATAAAGCAGCAAAGCTGCTCAGGAGAATCTTCATCTGCCTGTCTACGAGATTCGTTCGAAGAACGCCTCGTAGAAAAAAATGCTTTCCGCACAATCAAAGCAATTTCATGAATTACAAAAGTTTGTAATGGCGGAAATAAGCGCTACTAATGAGCGTTTAGACGATCTTTTCGATGATGAGACCACACAACCACAGAAGAAAAAATTAAAAGAATCTACAGAATCTTCTGGTTTGTCTATAACTACGGGAAAAAGTCCTGATGCAGCAGATGATTCAATTCTGGAGAAACTGTCAAAACAATTTGATGGAAAGGATAAGTACGGCCAACCAGTGAAAGAGGAACTGGCAAAAATCTTAAAAGGAATGTTTTCTGGAAAAAAATGTAAGGCAGATGAAGAGAAAAAGCGTGAGGATTATTTTGAGAAGTTCAAAATTCCTCAAAATTGCGAATAATTGTCGGTTCCAAAAGTGAACAAAAAAATATGGCGTTCGTTACCGGCCGCTGCGAGAAATTCAGATCTTGACATTCAAAAGCCGCAAAAGCTTATCGCACATGCCATTGTTCCAATAATCAGAGTGGTTGACACCCTCATTAGGATGGATCCACAGGGAGATAAAGATGGAACGAATGAGACCGTTAATCGGCTCATGGAGGCCATATCTATGATGGCCATGGCTAATAATGAAATAAATCACGTTTGAAGAAACAGCATCAAACAAAGTTTGAATGCTGATTATCGATCTTTGTGCTCATCACAAAATGCCTTCACCGGGAATTTATTTGGTGACAACATTACGGATCAACTGAAAACAATCCAAGAATCAAACAAAGTGGGCAAGAAATTAAGTGATGACCGCCCAAAGTCTGGCCATTTTTCTGGTAACCGGAGGCCTTTTTTAGGCTCAAGAAATTCCTGGATAAATGGATCCAGGAAAAAAGGAGGGGGGAAGAATGTCCGCGGAACCTTCCGGCCCTACCGAAGGAACCTGAACCAAGACAATCGACGTCAGTAATTCAGGTTAGTGAAAAATATCCAGCAGTCACTAGTGACCTGTTAATTGCTGGCAGACTACAACATTTCTTTTCAAATTGGAAAGAAATAACAAATGACAAAGTCATTCTAGATATTGTGTCTGGATACAAATTAGAGTTTACATCTGTTCCTTCTTAAAATTGTGTAAGAAAAACTTTTGTGAATAGTACACAAGCAGTGTATTTAGATTGTGAAATACAAAAATTGAAAGACAAAGGTGTAATTCGGGAAGCTATACCGTGTGATGATCAGTTTATTTCAACGGTATCCCTTACTCCTAAAGCTGACAATACATTTAGAATGATTCTTAATTTGAAGGAGTTAAATGAGTTTATAGTTTATAAACATTTTAAAATGGAAAGTTTTAATAATGCTCTGTGTATGGTTACCCCAAACTGTAATATGGGTATTATTGACTTGAAAGACGCTTATTACACTGTTCCAATTTCGAATTCAAATAGAAAATTTATGCGGTTCATTTGGAACGGGAAGCTTTGGGAGTACACATGTCTAGCAATGGGTTTAAGTTCAGCTCCTCGTGTTTTTACGAAATTACTCAAACCTGTGTTGTCGGAATTGCGTTCAAGAGGCCATCAATCGGTGATGTATATTGATGATTGTTATGTACAAGCTGAAACTTTTGACGTGTTTGGAAAACATTAACGATACTGTGAACATTTTGGAAAACCTAGGTTTTGTCATCAACCGAGAAAAATCTATGATGGTTCCTGAAAAAACGGTGACATTTCTTGGTTTTATTATCAGTTCGGAAATGATGACAATTAAGATACCAGAAAAGAAGATAAATAAGTTAAAACTTAAAATTGGAAACATTCTAAGTCGTTGTAATAATTCAATTCGAGAGGTATCTGAATTGATAGGCATATTAAATTCTAATACCATCGCCTGTCCTTTAGGATCGTTATATTGCAAGCGTCTTGAAATTGAAAAGATTCACGCCTTGAAAGTGAATAAAGGAGATTTTGATGCTACTATGTGTATATCTGATGGTTCTATTAGTGATTTAAAATGGTGGTATAATAACATAGAATGTATGGACTCGCCGATAAGAAGAGAACCTCCTTCATTAGAAATGTTCACAGATGCGTCTCTTACTGTGGGCTGGGGAGCAGTATTAGGTGATTTACGGACTGGAGGCCCGTGGTCGCAGGTTGACATTTCTAAGTATCCACATATTAACTACCTAGAACTGTTTGCTGTTTATTTAGCTCTAAGATCATTCCAGGATAAGATAAGTGGCAAGCATTTAAAACTGCATATCGATAATTCCACGGCCGTCGCCTGTATAAATCATTTTGGATCAACACAATCAGTGATTTGTAACACGATTACAAGGGACATATGGCTATTAGCAGACCGTCACCGCGTGTTCCTTACCGCTGTCCATATTAAAGGTTCATTAAACGCTTTAGCCGATTTAGAAAGCCGCAAAATTCGCGATGACACGGAATGGATGTTAAACAGAAAATTGTTTTTGAAGATAATTAGTGTATACACTCGACCAGTTGTTGATTTATTTGCTTCTCGTGTGAATAATCAGTTAGCTAATTATGTATCATGGCACCCTGATCCCACTGCTTGTGCTACTGATGCTTTTACGTGTATGTGGAACTCATATTCATGTGTTTATATTTTTTCTCCATTTAGTTTGATCCAGAGTATTCTGAAAAAGATTTTGGAGGAAAAGGTACAAGCTGCTATAATTGTACTTCCAGATTGGCCAACAGCGAGTTGGTATCCGTTTCTTATGAAACTTTGTGTATTTTAAGTGCCTCGTGTTCTTCCTCAGACTCGAGATACATTGGTTTTACCCCATCGACCACAGGAAGTTCACAAACTGTATTCAAAACTACGTCTTCTTGCATGTCACATATCCGGGAAATATATCAGTCCAAAGGTATTCCGCAGAGAACAATTCCAGTTAATATGAACTCTTGGAGAGCTTCAACTAAGAAACAATACGATTCGCATATGAAAAAGTGGTTAGATTTTTTAATTCGTAAATCAATCAACATATCCGATTCTTTAACGATTACAGTTGTTTTAGAATTTCTCACCGAACTTTTTGATAGAGGATATTCCTATAGTACCATAATTCAGCCAGAAGTTTTCTCAGTTCTATTTTACCATCTATCAACGGCCTTACAGTGGGTTCAGATCCGTTAATTAGGCGTTTCATGAGAGGTGTCTTCATCGACCGTCCCAATTTACCGCGGTATACGGAGACTTGGAATGTGAGCATTGTCTTATCTTTTATTATCAGCATGGGCGATAATGAAGTGTTATCTCTGTTTGACTTGACGTTAAAGCTTGGCATGTTATTAGCTTTAGTAACTGGACAGAGAGCTCAGACTTTATCATTTTTAGATTTGGATAATATGCATGTATACGAAGATAGAATAGTATTTTGTGTTCGAAATCTTGTAAAACAATCAAGACCATCTTATCATTTAAAACCAGTAACTGTTCTAGCTTTTAGTGATAAGATGTTATGCGTTGTGTCATGTTTAAAAGTGTATATATTGAAAACGGAACAATATAGAAGTATTGAAAATAGAAAACTATTTTTGACAACTCAAAATCCGTATCGAGAGGCATCCAAGGATAGTATTTCGCGTTGGATTAGAACTGTATTATCTAAAGATGGCATTGATACCAGCAAGTTTTCTGGCCATAGCACTCGCGCTGCTGCAAGTGCCGCCGCACGTTCTGCGGGTTTATCAGTTGACAATATCTTGGCACATGTCGGATGGTCAAATGAGAGTACCTTTGCCAAATTGTATGATAAAAATGTTTTTGATAATGAGATGACCTTTCAATCTGCAAGTTTGTCTGTATCATGTAGTGTAGATGATAGTTAGAATGTTCATTAAAAATTTGACATCTATAGGAATGTTACGTTTTATTTAATTCCTATAATATCAATATGTGAATATTGGCTTTAAACATCTCACGTGATACCCACGTGACTTGGGGGTGAAGTAGAATTAGAATGTTTTTTCTTCACTTTACCTGTGTCAAACTCAGTCACAAAGAGGTTGTCTCTAGTGTCCACACATAAACCCCATGGATTCCATAAATCACAGTTGTCAATGTAGCGGAGGAACTGTCCGCCCTGATCCAGGATGTGGATACAGCGGTTGTACCAGTCTACTGTTAGGATCTGACCCTGGCTGTCTGTTGTGATGCCGTATGGACTAAATGATCCCTTGGTAGTAGAGGGAGGACCAGTGTAGGTAAACCGGAGTTTCCCGGCCTGATTGACCACCACTACTGCATGGGCGTCAAGGTCTGACACACAGATATCTAGGTTCCAGTTCTCACTGATGTATTTAATGTTGTAATATCCACCAGATGAATAGAGAGTTTGTCCTTCGTCATCGTACTGAATACTTTGTTTCTCTGTGGAGCCAGAGTAACACACAACTTTTGATTGTTTATCATCATTACTGTCCATGACAACCAGGAGGTCACCAGAGGAGGTACTACAGACACCATGAGGTCTCCATCCCCGTAGTCTGATCACTGTCTTTATCTTTTTATTCTTCACTATGTTCACAGTTCTATCTTTGTCATCAGTATAAACTAGAGCCCCACTGCTTGTCACTGCTATGTCCCGTGGATCGTTCCCTGACTTGGTTCGGACTGACTTCACTAGTTCCCCACGGAGGTTGTACAGTCTCATGATTTTGTCAACACCACACGTCCAAATCTCCTCATCACTCAGACAGGACACACTGCGTAGTCCATACTCGGTGTTTATCTGTGTGATGATCCGTGGTACATCAATGAGCGGTCTGTCCAGGGGAGAGGACTCAGCACCAGGAGATTCCATGGTGTAGCCATGTTCTGATAACGCTGACAGAGAACCAAACTGTTGATAAAGCTGTTCTTTGTTGATCTTCTGAGGGGTAAAACTTGGTAAGGACACTGTGAGTTTAGGAGGCAATCTTCTGAATTCAGCATTCCTGGATTTGTAGGCAGAGACACGGCTGACATCATTGGAGTCCAGTAACGTCTTCAGTTCAGCAATGCTCTGTGTGATTTCAGAAATGGTGTGTTTAATTTCATCTTTCTGTTTATCTAAGACAGCCAGGTGTTTGGTGTCCATTTCCTCCACGTTAGATTTCATGTTTCTGATAATGGTGTTTATTTCTCTGTGCAAGACTTCTCCATGTTTGTCGATTTCTGTTGTTAATTTCTGGGAGTTTTCATTCAGAGCAGATTTCTGGACTGGGATAATGGATGCAATCTCTTGATATTTAGGATAAATGGATTTCTCTAGTTCTTGTAAATCTTTTTGAATGATTTCTTTCTTGCTGTCAATGTTTTTAGTTATTTCAATAAATGTATGGCCGCGGTGTTCTTCAGAGGAAGCACATGTTGCGCAAATAGGAATGTCACATTGTTCACAGTAAAGTACACTTATGTATGAGAAATGTTTTGGACATTTTAGGAGTAGATCCTCTCTTTTCAAATGGCAGAACTTTGTGTTCTTTTGATTGATCAGAGAGATGTTCCCCCACACAGGCTTTACACAGATGTATGTGACAAATGTCACAGTACATAGGGGGGCCCGGGGTCTCACAGAGATGACACCGTAACACATCCTGGGCCCAACGCTTGTCCATGGTCAGATACTTTTACTCATGTTCTGAAAAAATAAAAAGATTGATATATCACTTTTTTAGTTTTTGTCCATTTGACTATGTCTTAAAAATCTTTGGTATTTTTTGAAGAAAAATATTGTTCTTGTTGCAAAAGGACACTTTAGAGCTTAAAAGACAGGAAGGCATTTAAATTCTTTTAAACAAAAATCTCTCATAGATATAACTTGTTTTAATGAGTGTGAATGACTATTTGGGACATTACATCCCAAACAGGCTATGATGACCCATTTGGGTGATTGGTCCCAACCTGTTAAACCAGGTCTGTATGACATGTAGGACAATATCATTTTAATATACAAAGAGCCGGCAAGCACTGCGAGCTCTAACTCCAAACCGAAAAGAAAAGTCAAACTACTGCTCCCTTTTACCTATTGAACTTTCTGTCATCAGAATTGAACCCACAATTCCAAGTAAATTGCAAATGGCTTCCCATGTTCTCGTGAGATCCAGGAAAAGAAATATTTTAAAAAATAAATTGAGGATAAAAAGGCAGTTATCAAATCTAAAAGGGCCACAATCTTAACTTTTCAGCTATTTTTGTAACCAAGGGGAGCATGATCTAAATGATCAGATGAGAGTGATAATTTTCAATGTGAGGCTACAACTACTTAAATTGCATTGAAACACGCATCGTTATTGACAAATTCTAGATGTCACACTGGACAGTCGATCTCACTTTACTTACTTTACATATGCATCATATATTAATGTACCAAAGTACCTTCTTTGTGTAATGATATTAATTAAACATATTTTGTTTTTTTTCAATGAGAAAGTCAGTTCCAGTTGTTTGTACATAGCATTTCATGATGTAAATAACAAATTTGATAGGTCAGTCGACTAAGTGATAGCTAGTGAGAACACCCTCACAAATCATTCTTATCATGTCCTGTTTTCCTATACCTGTACTCTAGGGATTGGTGCTTTATATATTACCCTTGTTAATATTTTTGAAGTTGTTCTCCCTTGTATTCAAGTTTTTACATAGTGTTAATTGCAATTGGACATGTACCTTTTTTAAAAATCAATTATAAATTAAAATGCAACAAAATTATCTCAGGGTGTTATGTAAATTAATAACCAAAGTTTCTCCACAGCAAGTGAATACTGAAGTTAATAACTTATCAGATCATGAAAAGTTTAGAAATATAACAATGGAATAGAAATGTAAGAACAAACTATTGTTTCATAATTATGATTAATTAATTCCTTTTTGATCACTAAATATGTAGGGTGGGTTTTTTCTTTTGTATGCTGCGCTCACCTCAACGGTTGCACCAAAAAACATATCATATATAATATAATCAAAGGTGTGTTCAATAGAACGAGTGATCGCAAGCGCAGGTATAGGGAATTTTGGCGAGCGAGCGCAACACCCGCTCTGTTGAAAACGTCTTCGGGACGTATACATCCCTACTACCAATTAATATATTTTCTTGATTTTCATATACAGGCTTATAAAATTTCAGTAATATTCCAGTGAATTAAAATGCAACAAGAGGCCCAGGGGCCACATCGCTCACCTGAGAACAATAGTCAACAACAAGAGGCCCATGGGCCACATCACTAACCTGAGTTACACTAGACATAATAAAATCAGCTAAATACATGCATAAACCTACAGCAAACTTTGAACCTTTTATGTGGCCCAAGAATTATCCAGGTCCATAGTCCAAACAACTGAGAATCAACGAATGTCAATATGATTACATATTAGTAATACTATATACTATCAAATATTTTTGAGAATGATCAAATTTATAACCCCCCCCCCAATTATAGTTTCATCTTTTTTATTTAATTTTTAAAGATTTTTCTCTCTCTATATATAATACACTACCTGAAGATGCTTCCACTCAAATAACAGCTTTTCTGCTTAATTGATTTTCAAAAAGAAGATATTTCTCTTTACATTCCAATGTAAAAATTCGCCCCCCCCCCCCCTGGTGGCCCAACCCTACTCTCAAGGATTATGGCTTGAACAAACTAGAATTAACACTACCTGAGGATGCTTCCACACAAGTAACAGCTTTTCTGGCCAATTAGTTCTTGAGAAGAAGATTTTTAAAGATTTTCTCGATATATTCTAGGTAAAAATTAGACCCCTGATTGTGGCCCCACCATACCCCTGGGGATCATGGTTTGTACAAACTTGAATCTTCACTACCTGAGGATGCTTCTACATAAGTTACAGCTTTTCTGGCCAATTGGTTGTGGAGAAGAAGATTTTTAAATATATTTCTTTATATATTCAAGGTAAAAATTCGACCCCCAATTGTGGCCCAATCCTACCCCCGGGTATCATGGTTTGAACAAACTTGAATCTTCACTACCTTAGGATGCTTCCACACAAGTTACAGCTTTTCTGGCCAATTGGTTCTTGAGAAGAAGATTTTTAAAGATTTCTCCGTATATTCCTATGTAAAAATTCAACCCCCAATTGTGGCCCCATCCTACCCCCGGGGATTTGAACAAACCTGAATCCTTACTATCTGAGGATGTTTACACACAAGTTACAGCTTTTCTTGCCAATTGGTTCTTAGGAAGAGGATTTTTAAAGATTTTTCCCTATATATAATCCTATGTAAAAATTAAGACCCCTCCCCCATTGTGGCCCTACCGCACCCCCCGGGATCATGGTTTGAACAAACTTAAATCTACACTACTTGAGGATGCCTCCATACAAATTACAGCTTTTCTGGCCAATTGGTTCTTAAGAAGATTTTTCTCTATATATTCCTGTGTAAAAATTTGATCCCTAATTGTGGCTCCACCCTACCCCCGGGGATCATGGTTTGAACAAACTTGAATCTACACTACTTGAGGATACCTCCATACAATTACAGCTTTTCTGGCCAATTGGTTCTTGAGAAGAAGATTTTTAAAGATTTCTCTATATATTCTATGTAAAAATTTGACCCCCAATTGTGGCTCCACCCTACCCCCGGGGATCATGGTTTGAACAAAATTGAATCTACACTACTTGAGGATGCCTCCATACAAATTACAGCTTTTCTGGCCAATTGGTTTTTGAGAAGAATTTTAAGTTTTTTCATATATTCTAGGTAAAAATTCGACCCCAAACTGTGGCCCCACCTACCCCCGGGGATCATGGTTTGAACAAACTTGAATCTACACTACTTAAATTTAATTGGTCTTCCGCATTATAAACAAGTGTTTACCTGGCGTGAATTTGTGCGATGTTTTATAACATTACTCACTTGATCGATGGATACACTTGAATGAAAATTGGTGTCCTGTGAAATGTTAAAGAGCTATTATAATCAATGCATAGGCGTCGGAAGGGGGTGGGTGGGGGCTAAGCCCCACACTTTTTTTTGCAAAGTTAGACATAGCCATACTCAAAATCGTTTTTTTTTTTGCTTGTCAAGATTTCTGATATGGTCTAGCCTCCCCCGTCCATTATCAATTTGCTTCAGACAGCACTGCAATGTATTGACAGGCATATCACTCTATTTTACCATGGCCCACCCACTATTTTCATCTTTATTCAAAAACAACAAATGGCTACAAACCAATATGATTTTCCGTTGCATTATTTTCTTAAAAGCGATAATACATTTATTCCTGTAACAGTAATGTGTCATAACTATGGAAAATGTTTTAAAGCGATCGTTTATATTTGTGTCTGAAAACCATCAAGGTTGGTGTAGATTTCATATAATACATCGTATAAGGAGGGGGCCCAAGAAAGTAGTTACAGCATATCTTCTTTTAAATTTTTCTCTACAAGTATTTAACGTTTAGCTAGAAATTTCTAGTGATCAATCAAAATTTCAGCATCAATCATAAAATTATAAGCAAGATATAGGGCTTGCAATTCTGCTAGGTTTGAGTCAATTTTATTGTTTAAAAGAGTTTATTACATCCAACTTTAGATTTTTAAACTTGATATTTCCTTTTCAGCATTTAAAATGTAAAAGAACATAAGCATGGCCTCGGTTGTGTGTGCAAACAGAAAACTGTGAGCAAAGCCTTGTATCTTGCTTATAATTCGAAGCTTGACACTCAAATATGGAAAGTAAATAGAAAATTGTAAACAATTAAAACAGAAGAAACGTGCACTAAAAAAAAGAAACATCACATTTTATTTTTCATCACATATATACCTATATATTACTAGCAGCGAAAACAATCTCCATTTATACTGAAAATGCTGAGCATCTTAACAAAACACGTTGCAATAATCAACCATTCCGTAGAGATCGTACCGAATTACCAATAAAATGTATAGCATTTTATAATATGTTGTAAGTGCAAATGTCAACGCATTAAAATATTTAACCCCGATTTACTTCACAAAATCGGCATAAATCTATGTTGCATGTTTGAAATATTCTCTTCGCACGTAAAGTGTTGCACAACCAGCAAATTCATCTTTGTCAACCCGTGTGTCATGCGTTCAACATGGCTGCTTCAAACAAAGAACTTTTATTTTTGAGGTATGTAATACCGAACTCGAAGTTATAAACTGATTGATAGCTATTTCTTTATTATTAGTTACGTAAATTACTCAAATTTGAAACTGAATTAATCATAATTTTTGCAATTTATATTTTCCGTTCCATAAGGATTATTTTTGCTAAATTACGTTGAATTTGACTCAGTAGTTCTTGAGAAGAAGATTTTTAAAAATGCACGCCCTTTCTTACAGTTTCGAGGTTTTCTCCGTTTTGAATAAAGATCAGCCTTTCATTTCTGCAATTTATATTCACCTTCTTATAAGGAAGCTTTTCGCCAAATTTGGTTGAATTTGGCCAAGTGGTTTTAGAGAAGAAGTTCAAAAATGTAGCAAGAGGCCCATGGGCCACATCGCTCACCTGAGGAACAATAGGTATGATAAAATCAGCTTAATGGAGTCATAATAAAAACTATCTGGACAATGTAGTATAATACATGTAGATCCTGTATAAATAAAAATCATTTTTTTTCCACTGGATATTCTTATGTTTTATCATTAGTTTTTTTTTCTAACGGGATGATTTTATAGTAATATCACATGTTGAGCATTGCAGCTCTCAAAAAGATCCTAAACAATTGTTTATAAATGGGATATAAACCTACATCAAACTCTTAACCCCTTGTGAGACCCAATTGTCCAGGAATCATCCATATTAAATAATCACCTGGCTGATTAGTTTCTGAGAAGATTTTTAAAGATTTACTCTTAATATTCCTATTTAAAAATTCCTCACCCATTGTGGCCCCACTCTACCCCCAGGAATCATGAATTTTACAGCTTTGAATCTACACTACCTGAGGATGCTTCCAAACAAGTTTCAGCTTTCCTAGCTTATTAGTTTCTGAGAAGACGATTTTAAAGATTTACTCTATATATTCCTATGTAGAGATTCGATCCCCAATTGTGGCTCCACTCTACCCCCGGGGGAAATGATTTTCACAACTTTAAATATACACTACCTGAGAATGCTTCCACACAACTTTCAGCTTTCCTGGCTAATTAGTTTCTGAGAAGAAGATTTTTAAAGATTTACTCTAAATATTCCTATGTAAAAAGTTGACCCCCCCCCCCCCC
>WFKH01003881.1:68462585-68475776 GCA_016163765.1 Magallana hongkongensis
CGTCAGACATGAATAAATGGTTGGTTTGTAAGTCTAAAATGTTTTAAAAACTGTACAAATAATGTTTAAATCAACAAAAAAATGATGATCAGCCCGCACACATGGCCGAGGAGACCCTGTCTGTCATATTTTGTATACATGGAATGATTAGAAGCTAAAATTTTACACAAAGATTGCTTGTGACATGTACTATAATATGTCCTGACTTGAACTTTGATCGTTTGCGCAAGTTCAGTGTCACTATAAGAAAAATAAGCATCCATTATATTCTAATAGAGAAATACTATAGTTATGATTTTTTTCTTAGTGGGGAGGGGAGGAATTATTTGTGAGGTTGCTCACAGAGCCGCCAGTTGGTCCACAGAGAGGACTCTCCCCCTTTCTCGCAACCAAAATTCCCTTAAATTAGCATAAAGGAAATTGAATTTGGGGGCATTGTTCCCCCCTTCCCCAACACACATTTTAGTAGAAGGCAATATAAATTTTTATGGCAAATTGAAAACAAATTATATTAAACAAAATAAGTTATAGCTGCCTCACAACTCCCCCTCCCCTACCACTACCACGGATTAGATTTTGATGATTTTAGTATTTTTTTTTCTTTTATTTGCTTGTTAATACATTTCGGATAAATTTGTTCACCGAAGCAAAAACAATGCTGAGTGATTGCATGGCTAAACATTATATGGAGAGTTGTCCCTCCCGCTGAGCACCTCTCGTACAGCGCACCCTCAGGATGGAGAAGGCGTCATCGTTTATTTTTGATTTTCTGAACTTACTTTTATCATATTGACAATCCAGTCTGAATAAATCACCACCCTTCTGCTTACATTGAATTTGTATTTCGTTTTATGGATTTTTGATAATAAATATACTCTCAGTTACCAAATACATGACTTTATCTGTTAATGAGAGGTGCAACTCTTCAATACTCAGTCTGGGGGTTACATAGAAAGCAGGCATGAATTAATTTGCCTGTCTCTATTTAAAAAGTTCCAATAAATTTTCTAAAGCCCTGTTTGGTCAGAAGTTTAGGTCGTGTAAAGATGACCCCCTATCAATACCTGTCAGACCCTGTAAGGAGAAGAATGAAGCTTTTAATCAGACTGATTGACAATCCTTTTTCGACAGGAAGCTGCAACGGAAGACCTATTCGTTGCTTTGCAACGAGCTCGGCTCTAGTTTATGTCTCTGATTCCACCAAGACTACTCATATTTGATAAGCTGGTACATTTAACAGGGTGTATATATATCCTGGCGTCATGGGTTTCCGATAGTCTAACACTAAACGATGTCTCTAATACTTATCTCTTTAGTCAACAATTTTAAAACTATATCATTTTTAACCTCAGACATAGCATCGAAAATCGTTGATACTAAATCAATAAAAAATCGTCAGTATATGCAGTTCTTTGATACAAATAAAACTGATGCCGCATTTGACCTTTAAAAATCAGCGTCATGTGTTTCCGATAGTATGATTCATCAGCAAATTTCTTCAATAATAATTGAAATAAAAAATGAAATAACCTTATAAATATATCTATTAATGTTTTCAATTGTTTTTAAAGTTTTTATTTCAACTTAAATCGTTCAAGTATTTAATTTACCCCATAACAACATTTCATCACTTAAACGTTCTACATTACCATTATTTGTATGATAATACGTTACGTTTTAATTTAAGACGAAGCTTATTTTATAGCGCTCTTCGGCTTCGATTCTAAGAAAAACTTTACAAAGTCACGTAATAATTTGAGCATGAAAATACGGCATCAGAAGTATATTTTACCAAACGTTAAGCAAGTTTAAATATTTTAATATACTATAATTAAGATTTTAAAGCAATTTTAATGACTTTTTTTAAGTAATAGTAAAAATAGTATTTTATCAGTCTCTTAAGTAATTATGCAATTTAAATCTTTGCAAGCAGCATAACTAGGGTAGTGCAGATTTATAAAATCGAGAGGAGACTCCGTTCGTCCAGTGTCGTAAGTAATTAAGAAAATGACGTCATTTTGGAGAAAACTCACGCGACCAAAATAAACTATCGGAAACACATGACTATCGAAAACACATGATGGCACTATACATCCCTGATTTTTAAATTAGGCAATTTCGCCAACTCTGTTATAGCATTTGATTAAAATAAATCTTCAACAATCAGAAATAACATTGATACGTCTAACAAACTACGCACCTCATATAGGCCTACAACTCAAAATGGCGAAAATATCCATGTTTTCTCTTCCTAGTTCGTGCTTACTCTTCCTGGTCTGCGGCCTGTTAAATCACGTGATTGATTTAAATAAAAGACAAAACCAAACTTCCGGATATAATCAATACATTGTGTCATTGCAATAGTTAACTTGTTGAAGATCAGTTAAAATAATCTTAATCATTAAATCAAGGTTATAGTCTGATATTTCTTGATATGCCAATGAAATCAAGCCAGAGACGTAGTTTACGTCTCTGATCAAACATAATGCAGTGGAAGGACAGTAATATTATTTTAGCAATAACACGTTATTCCTTCAATATTACTTAAGTTAGTGTATAAAATCTAACTCCCTGATATGTAGGTCTCTATACCTCTTCTTCCACAGAACTATAGTTTTCTCCGACTCTTGACATCACGTCCACTGTCGTCTGCGCTACAATCGCAACTTCTCGGGCCTTTCCGGCAGAGCTCGTGTTTTTCCGAGCACTCCACTATGAAATGTACCAAACTTCCGCCAGAGTTCGTTTGTACCAAACCAAATGGGTAGTATGTGAAATGTACATTTAAATAATATGTGACGCGCCAAACGAAAACCTCCCTTATCTCAATTATGACGTAACGTCAAAATACGCGTCTAAATATTACAACGTCGTAAACGTTGTATTCTCATCTATCCTGTGTTTCCTAACCGTGTTCAAGCTTCATTTACAACGTTATGAAGGAGTTTCTGCTAAGCCTAAATAAAGTTTTGCATCACCAATGATTTTCTTTAATAAAAAATATCCTATGTTTAGAAATAAATAAATTACGTCTAAACAAGCCTTGAAATATATATCCTTTTTAAATAAATAAAAAAGAATGTTGACCGTAGTTGTGCAGAACAAGAAAAATATCGGGCTTTCAAGTTAATTTTTGGTGATCTAATAACACACATTATTTTCATTTATTTAATCTAAATAACATATAAATTAACTAACTAAGATATTAATAATATTAATTAATTAATTAATTTATCATAATAACTCAAATATTGATTTTTTTTCTAAACAGACGTGATGCTGAACTGACGATCCGATCTAATTGTCGGGTGCTTTCAAGTATCATTTTCTGTGATCTGAAAACACGATGTAATTTAATCCCTTGTGATTAAAAATTCTTTTGCAACTTTAAACCAACAAACATATATATTGTCAGCTCAAAAATGAATAAAACATCTTTATGTCAGTTCTTGATTTTAAGTACACAGATGTAGATGTGTTGTAGTAAACAACAACCCACTATTACCGGTGACACGAACGATTTGTAGTTTAGCTATTACTGTAGCAATAAAAAAACAAAATATCACTCTTAGTTATAAAATTAACAATAGATACATACTTACATGTAAAAACACCAGATAAAATAAATTCAAGCAATTGAAACTAACAATAATACACGTATTTCTAGAAAAAATACTTTCACTTATTTCCGTATTGCTGGTTAATATGGCGTCGCGATTTAAAAATCCCTCGCGAGATACACGTGTACGGAAGCTTATCCGATATACTGCAAAGCCTTTTTCATCTTGGTCTCTATACAAAAGAAGTGTTACATTGTATTCTTAATTTTTTATCTTTTGCATTTTACAAGAACATGTAACTTTGTATGTTTTGTAACCAGATAGCCATATATATGAAATATAATTTTATGAGTGTATTCTGCTTTACGTTGATTAGTCAGTAGCTGGTTGTGCACTCGATACGAGACAAGTGAATAGTGAAAAATAATAGTGAACTATGTTAAAGGTCATTGACCGAAAAGGACAACTGACGTAGTTTGAATTCGTGGTGTCAGCGGAATGACCAGGAAGAATGAAACTCGATGATGATTGGACGCTGAGAAACGATCAGCGGATGCAAGACTCTTAATTGTAATTAACTTTTAACAATGGACTTCGTTTATAAGTCACTTATGAACCGTGACCCGAAAGGATGTATGAACAATTGCTTATTCTAGATACTGATTTATATACTTATTATTTGATTAAGATATTGCAGATGGATTTTAGATTAATAGCAGATGGATTTTAGATTGATAGCAGATTGATAATATATAGCTTTTATACCACTATACGATAACTGTGTTCTTAATAAATATCATAAAACTCCAACTGACTTATGATTCCAAAAGTCTAAAGAACTAAAGTGAAGGATCACAGTTTCGACGATTCAACAGATGTACACGAGATGCCGATTGTCACACCTTTCGGTGGACACCTGTTACAACAACCTCTTTAGGTGTTATGCCTGCATATATATCTTACTTTTACTTTGTTAGTTTCTTGAATTTTCTTAATCTCTAACAAATTAAATACTACACAAATACTACATGTAAGAGAATACCACATGTTAGACAATCGACTTCTGTTAAACAACGCAGTATTCAAATAAAACGTAAGAATTATATCAAACATAATGTAACATTGTAGAAAAAAAACTTTATTGTTACACATATTTTTTTCTTTTCTTCGGACTTGACAAACATCATGGAAGAAGCACGTGGCTGATTTGATAGACAGCTATAACACGTGGACTCTATCTGATGAAAAACATTCTTTAAAAATCTTATGTAAATTACACGTTAAATGTACGTGAATTAACACCTCTCTCTCTCTCTCTCTCTCTCTCTCTCTCTCTCTCTCTCTCTCTCATGACGACCATTAAACAATCGAACAGAAATTGATGCAGTTTTCTTTGTTTCTTGGAACAAATGATGGTTAAATCAAATGTTTAAAGTGGCTTGATGAAGTAAAAAACTTTTGGTCAAAATACGAAAGATATTTTATCTACCGATTCACTGATTCTACGCGTTATAAAGATAAATATTCAACATGAGAATGCACAATGTACATCACAATTTTAAACATGTATTACAGAAAGAAAATAGATTTTAAAATTGCACTAAATATGAGATCGTGTTTCTTTTTAGAAAGTTTAATTGTTTTCATTTCAAGGTTATAGAATGTAAACAATTTGTTTGCAAATGCAATAGTTATTTTTACAAACAGAAGTTGATTTCTTTGCTGGAAATATGCATGGTATGTCGAAATCATAAGTAGGAATTCTAGAAATTGTGAAATGGAGCCTTTACCAAGCATGCATCCGTTCTTTGAATGACAACGTTATGTAGAATTATTATGTCATAACAAATTGAAAATTTAATTCAGTACAGTGGATTTTTAAATATATTTTGTTTAAAATTCTAAAAGCAATGTTAGTGATAAATTCAAAACACATTTATATATGACTGCATAACATGTCATACCTTATACATTTAATATAATGCAGTTCAGTTTTATGTATTCCAAATAATAACTTGCCTATATGAAATGATAAATCGGAAACAGACACTTTTACGTGTACAGATGTATCCAGGTAATATGCAACATTTGGATGTACATGTAAATATAAAACATTGTGTTACCGGCTTACCAGAGATATTTTCCTAAAACCTGAGATAAAAGTGTTGTGGGAAAGCCTACTACGTAAAGCATAAAATATATTTTTTTACTCCCGGGGGAAAAGGGAAGATTACAGCCAGTTTACGGGAAGGGGGGCTATTATAAGGGAAAAGCTGCTATAAAATATGTGTGGATTAGCAGATTCATCGAAAGTTAGTCTGGCGACAGAGAACAAACATACGTGTTTCATTTTGACTTAATAATAAATTTTAGTGATGGTAAGGCAGTAGTATAAGCCCCCCCCCGCTGGGCGGTTCAACTGAGTGCATTTTTTATGCAAATGAGGTGTTGAACCGCCCAGCGAGGGCGGCTGGTAATCTAGCTTCTGGGGGTTCAAGCTAATAATGCTATAGTAAGCTAATAATGCTAAGCTAAAGTAAGCATAATTTCATGGCAGTTTTTATTGAGTAAAATTCTTCTTGTAAAAACACGTCCGCTCTCTATGAAGTCACCGAGAATTATGACGTTATAACGTAATGCGCCTTTCTAGAACAATCTGAGGATGACGCAACGTTATTGTTCTTAACTTAGCACGCGACGTTATAGAATGTTCTAGACAGTTCTTAACGTTTATTATGTACTTGAACGTTATTCTCTTATCATTTGAATCAAGTGCATCATGCCGCTCACATCGCTTAAAAGAAATCTTCTCCTCGAACAGCGCCGCTTGAAGGAATATCAGTTGAAACAAAAAAGGATTCGACTATTGAAAAGAAATGAAGAACTGCTCCGACATTTGCGCTTATATAGAAAAAACCTACAGCGGCTACGGGAATTGGCTAAAAAAGCAGAGAAGTATTATCAGATCAAGTTGGATCGCGGACGACACACTAGGAAATTCAAAGTGCAGGAGAATGTATACAATGTCAATTTTAAACCTTTACCCGAGAAAGACCATTCTCCTTTTGTCCGGAATGTATTGGATGCCATGTTGAACGAAGTCAAGAGTGAAATGAACTGCCGTCCGAACGACTATCTGCGGTTGAACATACGACACCCTTCTTTGGACTCCGACATATGGTATGAATTTACCCAAAGCAAGCATCTCGACGCCCGGGGGATACTAGAAAAAATTAAAGGTGTGCAGCAATCCAAGAGAGATTTCACCATGACCGACGGAGCTATACAATTCGAATTTTTTTATGTACAGTATCCCGAAGGAAGTGGCGGAAATAAGAAAAAACATCTGCTAGTCAACAAGGAAAATTTCAAAAAGGGTAAAAAATCCACTGTGAGCATTCAAAATACGGATTCTTTGTGTTTACCGCGAGCAATTGTGGTCGCTCGATTGCACAGTAAAAAACCTCAGGATCCCGTAGCTCTGGAAGTCTGGGGAAAGCAATGGACTCGAATGATGAAAGGTGACTGTAGAAGTGTAGATCAGAAAGAACAGGCTCTAGAGCTCATGGAACTTGCCGGATGTGATCCCGAGTTACCCTGTGGCCCTATAGAGTGGAGGAAGTTACAGGAGGTATTGTGCCCTGAATTTCGACTAAAGATCTTTCAATTTGAAACTAACACGCGCGCACTGAAATTAAAACCAATCTACAAGGGTCACGGCAACGGGAAATGTCTGAACGTGTTGCTAGATCGAGGGCATTACGATACCATTCTTTCAATGCCCGGAGTCAGCGAACACAAATATTACTGTAATTATTGCGATGTTGGATATAGCCACATCGAAGAGCATCGTACCAAGTGCCCTCATCGCTGCTCGTTTTGTTTAGGCGACACTCCCTGTCCCCCCGAAGGCTTAAGCATCGAATGTTCCGAGTGTCACGGATTTTTCAAGAGCATGGGGTGCTACCAGAGGCATTTAGAACCTACCAACTCTAAGACCAACACTTCAGTGTGTCATTTGATGGATCGATGCCAGCAGTGTCAGACCTGGATGACCAAAAAATTATTAACTAACCACAAGTACAAAGGACAAAAACAATGTAAGATCTGTAAGAAAATTGTAGAGAGCGATCACCAGTGTTACGTGCAAAAGAAGCCCGAGAAGAAAAAGGACAAATTACAGCTGTACATTTATTTCAATTTCGAGTGCACTCAAGAGCAGGGAATTCATTCCCCTAACTTGTGTGTGGCTCATCGGGTGTGTCAACATTGTGACCATTTACCTGTGGATGAACCCTGTGAGCACTGTCAGAGTTTAGGCCCCCGTCAACACGTGTTTCAAGGACCGGATACCTTAAAGCAGTTCGTAGATTGGCTATTGAAATCTGAATGTCAGAACAAAACCACCCATTTAGTGCACGACGGGGCCATCGTCATTGCTCACAATTTTAAGGGATACGATGGACAATTTATCTTGAACTATATCGTTCACAAAGCCTGCATCAAACCCTCGGTCATCATGAATGGAAGTAAGATCTTGTCCATGAACATTTGTGACATAAAATTCATTGATTCCTACAACTAAATACCTTTTGCACTCGCAAAGATGCCTTCTGCTTTTGGATTACAAGAACTGAAAAAAGGGTATTTCCCTCATTTTTTCAACACGGAGCAGAACCAGGATTACTTGGGAGTCTATCCACCCCCCGCTTACTACAACCCAGACGACATGAGCACCGCGGGGCGTAAAGATTTTTATGCGTGGTACGAACAGCAACGAGGAAAAGTGTTTAACTTCCGAGAAGAATTCCTAGCCTATTGTATTTCGGATGTGGATATTTAAGGCGCTGTTGTGCAAAGTTTAGAGCTACCATACAGTCTCAGGTTCACGTGAATCCCTTTCAGGAAGCTCTCACTTTTGCCAGCACTGCCAATTTAGCTTACCGGGAGAGTTTCATGTTAGATCAAACCATTGCCATCATTCCCAATCTGGGTTACCATCCTGCTCGCCAGTATTCCATCAAAGCCTGCCGTTGGTTGGCCTGGATGGGTCGTCGATGTTCTATACGACATGCTAAAAACGGAGGTGAGGTTCGACTGGAAAATTACACCGTGGACGGTTACGATGAGAACACGCAGACAGTGTATGAATTCCATGGATGCTATTGGCATGGCTGTCCCACCTGTTATCCAGATCGAACCCCAGACATTCATCCTCACCACCCAGACAGGACTTACGCCACGGTCTACGAGCAGACCCTCCGTCAAGAACAAGAGTTAAGGGACAAAGGATATAAAGTCATTAGTATATTGGAACCCGAATTTGACAGTCAAGAGAGGTCACGTGACATGGGCCATGGCGGTTGTATTTAACTTGGCTCTCGTCATTTTGACAATTTTGTGAAGTTCTAGGCTAGAATGTGACTTTCTCTGTCCGGAATTTTCACCCCCAACAATCAGCAACACTCAGTAAGTGTGATTCTTGAGGTTTTTTTGCGATTTTTCGTAATTTGTAAATATACCTGTATACCTGTATACTTCTGTGCATACCTGCTCAAGTACCGTCACGGTGAGTGACCACTCTTCAGTTATCAACTTGACAAGGTACCGTTAGCTTTTGTACGTGTATATAGATACTCTGTAAATAAACTGTACATAATGGCCACTGGTATGCTAAAACCAGTCTATTTGAGAAACTCTGATATAGTTCAAGGTTCAAACCCTGTTACAGACTATGAACTTCTTGAATCAGTCTTGAACTGCACAAGTGAAATCAAGTGTATTCAAAGAGACCGAGGTCTCTGGAGAATTTATGTGAACACTACCCAAAGTAGAGATAAACTACTAACCGAAGGTTTTGACTTTCGAAATACACATATCAATGTTTTTGAAACAAATCCCTTCTCTACGGGAATAAACTCGCCCTTAGAGGAAGTTCTGCGAATCACAATCAAGGGAGTACCATTGTCCGTAGACGATGGTGAAATTATCAAAATGCTGGATAGCTACAAAGTTAGCCTTACAAGTCCAATTAAATATGAAAATATTAGACATCCTACTACTCATAAAATGACAAGCATCTTAAATGGGAACCGTTTTGTGTATGCCAAACCTCTACAAAATGGCCAATCACTCCCACGATCAGCTTTTTGTGCAGGCATTAAATGTCTCATTTACCATAAAGGCCAGCCATCTAAAAAACGAACACCCAAATGTACAAACTGTTGGGGAGAACACTGGCGGTCCCAATGCAGTGACAAAAAGCGGTGTCGCATTTGCCTTAAAACAGATCATGAACCAGGATCAGAGAATTGTGAGGCTTTTGTCGAAAACCAGAAACACGTCATATCCTTTGCCGGTGCCGATAACCCACTAACGAATTTCTTTCCATGTACCATACATGTTTTTGGAATCCATCATCGCTCCGCAGAACACGCTTTTCAATATGTTAAAGCCATTCGCTGCGGAGATCTCTCAAAGGCTACAGCTATACAAGCAGCAGAAACGGCTCTAGACGCAAAAATGATAAGTAAAACAATCCAGATCAATGATGAATTCATTGATAAACAGGAAAAACTAATGGAAGAAATTGTGAATGCAAAGTATAGTCAGGTTGAAGCTTTCCGAGAAATTCTGGACAAACAAGAACAATCAACACTCTTTGCTGAGTGTTTATGACGATTTCTGGGGAGCAGGTCTAAACAAAGCCGGAACAGAACATACCGATCACAGAAAATGGCCTGGACAGAATGTACTGGGGCAGATATTTCGTAAGATCGTCAGTACGCGAAGGCCGGCGCCACCACGGAGATCCGAGTCTGTTCCTAGGAATCTACAGGCAGCCTCACAGCGTCATATTTCAGACATGTTGAGTTCGATTCGGAAATCCGACAAAAGAGCTGATAAGCAGCCGTCTACTATGCAAGACCACTCTCGGTCTCCGCGTAAATCTGTGCGGACCAACAGGCGCAAAAATGCGGGCTACAAAAACACCGATGTCTCCTCTCTCGGAGAAAAACCGCTGGGTACGGACTATGATAGTGGTTAGTGCGCGCTCTTAAACACTGTAGTCTGATGATCGACCCGGACATGATTTTAAGGACTGCGTATTGTAGACTGTATATTGTTAAACATACTTCAATTTGTACTGTTTTTTCATCTAGAACGATAGTTTATTTAATATATGCAAAATTTTTAAATGGATAAGTTTGAAATTTTAACAGTTAATGCCCGAGGCCTGAACTCGGACGAAAAAAGAACTAAATTATATGCATGGTTACATGATATTCAAACAGACATAATTTTTGTGCAAGAAACCCACTTTATAGAAAAAGAGGTATTAAAATATGATGCTAGATGGTTAGGAAAATCGTATCATTGTTTTAGCGATTCAAAATTTAGTAGGGGTGTATCAATTCTTTTTAAAAAAGAATTAGATGTAGAATTAATAGAAAAACATGGGTCTATAGATGGTAGACGATTGTTTTTGAAAGTAAAAATTAACGGCATTGAATTTACTCTTGTAAATGTATATGCACCAAACTCTGCTAAATATAGAAATGATTTTTTTATTAAGTTAAACAGTTTTTTACATAAAAGATGCGTAGTTGATATTGATAATATAATAATGTGTGGTGATTTTAACTGTAAAATAAACAATCCACAAGATCAAAGTTCAAATAAGCTAGAAAAAATTGTTTCTTCACTAGAAATGTATGATATTTGGCAAACAAAATATCCCGAGTTGGATGGTTATACTTGGTGTAACGCAGATAATGTTCCTAGTAGCAGAATTGACTATACATTTGTGAGCAGAAATTTTATTTATGAATTTGAAAAAATTACATTACGGAAAATTCCCGGAACAATTAATGGGAAGAGAATGTCTGATCATAGACTTCTGAAAACTTCTTTTAAAACAAATATTAACAAAAGGGGAAACGGTTATTGGAAGCTTAACAATTCATACTTATCTGACGAAAATTATCAAAAAGGTATTCAAACTTTGATTAACGAAATAAAAAATGAAGAAAACACTAATCCAATGGTAAAGTGGGAATCTTTCAAAGCAAGAGCTTGTGAATTTTTCTATCAACTTTGCAAAAAACTCAAAAGAAAGTATTAAACAAAGAATATTATCATTGGAAAAAGAAATAGACGACATTGAAAAATTAGAATTTCAGCATATTGATATGACTAAAAAACGCAATCTTGAGACTGAATTGGATAAAATTTACGATATAAAATGTAAAGGAGCATTTGTAAGGTCAAGGTCTAAATGGATGTTAGAGGGAGAAAAATCTTCAAAATATTTTTTAAACTTAGAAAAGAGTAGACAAAAACAAAGTATAATTAAAGAACTACAAACTGACAACTGTACATTTAATAAAACAAATGACATTATGGGCGTAATGTGCGATTTCTATGAAAATTTATACTCCTCGAACAAAGTTTCCGATAATTGCATTGATGAATACTTATCATCTGTAGAAATTGATAACGTACTTAGTGAGAATGATGCTAATTTTTGCGAGCAATTCCCGTCTTGTGAAGAATGTACTGAGGCTGTCATGAATTTAAAACTTAACAAATCTCCGGGTTTAGATGGTCTAACTAATGAATTTTATCAATGTTTTTGGAAAGATTTAAAGCAACTATTTCAAGATACACTAAAATGCATTTTTGAAAATGATCAAATGAGTTATTCCCAGAGACTGGCAGTTATTTCCCTTATTTTTAAAAAAGGCGATCAAACCAACATTAAAAATTACAGACCAATTAGTTTGACTAATACAGACTATAAAATTATAGCTTTTGTATTTGCAAGAAGACTTCAAAAAGTGATTGATAACTTAATAAACGAAAATCAATCGGTGTACATTAAAGGGAGGTATATTGGAGAAAACGCAAGAATAATTTTAGATCTATTCGATTATTGCGTGGAAACAAATAATGAGGGAATTTTTCTTTTCCTAGATTTTGAAAAGGCTTTTGATTCGATAGAATGGAACTTCTTATTCAAAACACTAGAGAAATACAAATTCAAAAATAATTTTATAAAGTGGATGAAGATTCTGTATAATAACCCAATGTTTCGAATAAAAAATAATGGATGGATTTCTAAAACATGCTATATGTCCAGAGGAATACGACAAGGATGTCCAATTTCGGCAATATTGTACTTATTTGTAGCCGATATTCTAGCTTTAAAAGTGAAAAACAATGATCAAATTCTAGGAATAAAACCAAGTAATTACAGTAAAGAGTTTAAACATATACAACATGCAGATGATCTGACATTGTTTTTAAGAAATAGGGAATCCCTAAAAGAGGTCATAAAGACTATAAAAGAATTTTCTAAACATGCAGGGTCTAAACTAAACATTGACAAAACAGAATGTATATTGACAGGTCGTTTAAAAAGTTGTAAAAATGATATTTTGGGAATGAAAATAAACACGTCATCCATTAAATGTTTAGGTATATATATTGGACATAATACAGATGAGTGCTATAAAAAAAAAATGGATAGACAAATGTAAAAACATGAAAAAACTATATGAATCTTGGAAAAAGAGAAAACTCACAATTTTTGGTAGAACTGAAATTGTCAACACACTAGGTATAAATA
>WFKH01003881.1:68511560-68522311 GCA_016163765.1 Magallana hongkongensis
TATAGAAACAGCCAGACTGAAATCTACACGCCCCGTTTATCGATTGGTCGAAATCTACAGCGGCTGAAACTGACGACAAGAAAGTGACAGGACTGAAATTGACACGCCCAGTTTATCGATTGGTCGAAACTTACAGCGACCTAAGAAAACACTACTGGCTCTAAAAAGTACTGAAATTGCCATTTTTTACTGAAAATTTCTCATATTTACTGATATTTTACTGTTATTGCTGAAAATTGCTGATATTTACTGATAATTTTACTGTTGTTACTGATAATTGCTGTTGGTTCTGATATTTACTGATATTTACTGTTGTTTTTGCTGTGTGTTCTGATAATTACTGAGATTTACTGAGATTTACTGATTGTACTGAAAATTGCTGATAATTACTAAGAATATTCTTTAAGAGCCTTGGAATTTTCAAGGATTAAATTACAGGAATTGTTAGGAAATTATTCCAATTTAACAAAAAACAAATAAGTGGCATTTTCTTAAAAGAAAAAAAAATGAAAGATCTAAGTTTTCGTTGATTTTATCAACAGTAACTTGTCTTTTACAACCAAGAAAAAATAGGTTTTATTATTTTTCTTATTATCTGCTTATTTAGTTTAATGTATGTTTTTTTGTAGTTCCTGTTCCAAGTTTTTTTTTTCAGGTTACTAACAATTCAGCAAGTCGCATGCTGACTGACGTTTTTCATACTGATTGATAGCCCATAATTAATCACCCAATTGTGTACGGACTTTTCTGTCTTTTCCCGATTACGACAAGGAGCACACGGCGGGTGTGACTGACAAGCAGAGGACGCTCACTCCTCCTAGGCACCTGATCCTACCTCCATCTGTTTGGAGGTCCGTGTTGCTCTGCTTTGAATTTGTATTTCGTTTTATGGATTTTTTGAGATGGTTGACGGATCGTTATTGTCATTTTTTCATGTAAAAATTATAGAATGGCTTTATTTCTACCCTTCCCCGCGCGCAAATCCACTCGATACTACAGTGTTGTGTCAAGAACAATCCATGCTTAAGAATCTTTTTATGAAGATTTTAACCTCTATATGTAATTGATAAATACATCTAATGATTCCCAATTTTGAGCGATCACTTCATGTATTGGACCATGTTAAATAATCATAAACTTAAGATTTTTTTTTTATCCCGGCCATAATCACTATTTTTGTTTTTAAAATAAAAGCAAACACTTTTGTTTCACGGTGTATTTCCCGGTCATTTACATCTGTTTATTCCGAGGCTACAAGACATATAATCAGGTGGCCAGTTTTCACACCAGTCTATAAAAAATGGTGTTTATTCACATGTTCTATCATAATGGTGTTTTAACCTGCTAACTCTCTCTCTCTCTCTCTCTCTCTCTCTCTCTCTCTCTCTCTCTCTCTCTCTCTCTCTTACAAATACTTGATTTATGCACTAGTACAATGTATGTACATGTAGTATGCGGTAATTTGACAAGCGGTTATATGTACATTCGGTTCTAATTTTGAAACAAGGACACAATTCAACTGATTTTCTTTGATATATCAACGATTATATACATGTAGTTAAAACCCACGCTAAAAAGCATGGAGAACAAATTCTTGTGTGTGTCTGGGATCAGGTAAACCCTCAGAACTAACAGACAACGCTCAGACTATACACCCTGTCCTGTGTATAGTCTGAACCGAATGTACATATAACCGCTTGTCATATTACCGCATACTACATACATTGTACTAGTGCATAAATCAAGTATTTGTAGAAGAGAGAGAGAGAGAGAGAGAGAGAGAGAGAGAGAGAGAGTTAGCAGGTTAAAACAGCATTATGATAGAACATGTGAATAAAAACCATTTTTTTTAGACTGGCGTCATTGTTGAAATTTTTGTTGATTGCGTAAACCATGTGACGAGCTAAATATATAAAGTATTCATGTTAACGCCTATTATGGTATGTATTATGGATATACAAATTTATCGATGACGTTTAATTTAAACGGTACAATTAATTTTTAAATAAGTTTAAGCAAGAAATCTAAGGTTTAAAATCAAAGATAGGTTGTATTAGATTAGACCAATTTCCTAATCTTTACTTTTTGAATCTTTATTACTTTTAAATGTGTTTAGAAATAAGATAATTACAATGCCATAAACGCTAGGAGAGAGAGAGAGAGAGAGAGAGAGAGAGAGAGAGAGAGAGAGAGAGAGAGAAAAGTTTACAACTTAATCTCTGTTGGAACTGGCGGGAGTGATCCCGTGATGGGACTATATCGTGCTTATGTCGTTTTTTCTTGACGCCTCAAAATACCTTTTAGTAGATAATCTATGAGAGAGAGAGAGAGAGAGAGAGAGAGAGAGAGAGAGAGAGAGAGAGAGTATAAACCGTGAAGTCTAAAAAGCTTATATTCAAACCTGTGTTTGAAATGGCGGTTATGATGCTGTAATAGGACTTTATCGTGCTAATGCCATTATTCCATTCTGACTCGAAAACTCAAACTCTAGGACTTGATAATATATGCGAGAGAGAGAGAAAGAGAGAGAGAGAGAGAGAGAGAGAAAGAGAGAGAGAGATTGTAAACTGTGTAGTCTAACAAACGTTTACATTCAAATCTGTGTTTGAAATGTCGGTTGTGATGCTGTAATAGGACTTTATCGTGCTAATGTCTTCTGACTCGAAAACTCAAACTCTAGGACTATATAATATATGCGAACAAGAGAGAGAGGAGAGAGAGAGAGAGAGAGAGAGAGAGAGAGAGAGAGAGAGAGAGAGAGAAGCTGATTTAAAATCAAGATTACATACTTAGCCGTGCAAGATATGATATATTATTAAAAGAGATAGAGTGAAAGATCAGTTAATTAATCTTAGTTACTTATTTTGATTTTAGCAAATGATGAGAGAGAGAGAGAGAGAGAGAGAGAGAGAGAGAGAGAGAGAGAGAATATTAAATAGTATATATCCAACTTGATTTGAATAAAGCACAACTAAAATGATGAATATAAAAATTATGAGGTTTTTTTCATATTGTTGTCAATAAAATACTCATTTTAACAAAAATTTTCAAAATCATGGACACCTCTTTACGGATATTACGTAATGTCTTACACAAGGTTTCAGGCTGACAATTTACAAGGTTGATGATTGCGACATTCACACCTCTTGATTCGCTGAAAGTATGTATACTATACACAGATACTGCCTCGCTAATCTTTCTGTGAAGTAACACTTCAAAGACATTTTGAAGTCCTGACTAGGTATCTGAAAAAATTGTCCACCAAATTTAGAAAATAAATATTCTTGTGGGGTCTGTCTTTAGTTATCAATTTTTGCCCGGCTTTCTAACATTACATTGTAAGTCTAAAATGTGATCTGTGTGTTTCCGAAGTTCAAAAGAAGCTACATATATCGAATTTAAAAAAATTAACTGCCGATTACCGTGTATACACTGGAAAATAGGTTGCGTTGAATCTGAAATCTGTGGGGAATTTTTTTATAATTAAATCACAATGTTTTGGGCTTTTAAAAATATTATCAGTAATTATCAGCAATTCTCAGTATCAACAGTAAATCTCAGTAAATATAAGTAATTATCAGAACACACAGCAAAAACGTCAGTAAATAGCAGTAAATATTAGAACACACAGCAATTATCAGTAACAACAGTAAAATTATCAGTAAATATCGGCAATTCTCAGCAATAACAGTACAATATCAGTAAATATAAGAAATTATCAGTAAAAAATGGCACTTTCAGTACTTTTTAGAGCCAGTAGTGAAAATCACGGACTGCTCGAAATAACCATGATGATGTCAGACTCAAAGTCTCACAGGGGACAATTTGGCTGTTTCTTTTAGCTAACGTACTTATGTACATTAACAGTAATTTAATGAAATTTACTTACTTTTTACGCTCAATTTATTAATTAGTTAAAAGAAAGATGTTAATATTAACAATAAAATGCTTTATTTGGTGATTCATTCGGGTTATGAAGGTAGCGATCATTGCAGAAAAAATTTACATAACCCGCGTTATATATAATATATATATATTTTATATTTTTGATTTTATGCTGTGATGGAAAAAACTTGGTTTTTATAATCACTATGTCTTATATACATGTACTTTCTTCATATCGTGATTACGCTAATTATCAACTTTATTTCATTTAAATCGCGTGGTATTGACTTCGATGAAAATCAATACGATTTAAATAAAATATACGGTAAAATTAATAGCAGAGGGATAATACACCCTAACATCCTTCCGTCCTTGGAGTGGAGTACTCGGAAAAACACGAGCTCTAACGTTACCGGAAAGACCCGAGAAGTTGCGATTGTAGCGCAGACGACAGTGGACGTGATGTCAAGAGTCGGAGAAAACTATAGTTCTGTGGAAGAAGAGGTATAGAGACCTACACATCAGGGAGTTAGATTTTATACACTAACTTATATAAGTAATATTGAGGGAATATTGCTAAAATAATAGGCCCTATTACTGTCCTTCCATTGCATTATGTTTGATCAGGGACGTAAAATACGTCTCTGGCTTGATTTCATTGGCATAATCAAGAAATATCAGACTATAACCTTGATTTAATGATTAAGATTATTTTAACTGATCTTCAATAAGTTAACTATTGCAATGACACAATGTATTGATTATATCCGGAAGTTTGGTTTTGACTTTTATTTAAATCAATCACGTGATTTAACAGGCCGCCGACCAGGAAGAGTAGGTTGCACCACAGTATTAAATTTTACTTTATATTCTTACCAAAATTGCACAACTTTAGGTACAGATTAAAAATTCAAAACGAACTTCTGGAAAAAATCCTGTTTACATCTTTTTAAACAACGCTTCGTTTACAATTTTCTAGAAAAATACACACGTGCAACCAGCAAAGCGTGAGCCTTTGTTTACCTCGAAGTTACACATGTGGTTGAAAATCAAGCCCGGGCCTTTTCACCCCCCATCCGGAAACAACACGCATCAAAAATTCAAATGACTTCGCATTATTACAAAACTGGGATAGTTAGACCTCTTACACATTTTTTTCATCTCATAAAAAATAATCAGCTCCTGTCGCGTGCGGAAACGCCCCAAATTCAAAGGGAAATTCGGGAATTATTTTGCCTCAGCCATGTTTTGACGTGAACCTACAGTGAAATACTGTTATGACACCAGTAAACACGAACTAGGAAGAGAAAACATGGATATTGTCGCCATTTTGAGTTGCAGGCCTTTATGAGGTGCGTAGTTTGTTAAACGTGTCAATGTTATTTCTGATTGTTGAAGATTTATTTTAATCAAATGCTATAACAGAGTTGGCGAAATTGCCTATATAAAATCAGGGATGTATATATACACCCTGCATGTTAAATGTACCAGCTTATGAGTAGTCTTGATGGAATCAGAGACATAAACTAGAGCCGAGCTCGTTGCAAGCAACGAGGAGGTCTTCCGTTACAACTTCAAGTCAATATAGGATTGTCAATCATTCTTAATTAAACCACCCCCCTTCTCCTTACACTCTTGTCAGGATCTGTAATGTATTGATAGGAGGTCATCTTCACACGACCTAAAATCTGACCAATCAGGGCTTTAAAAGATCAATTGGAACTCTTCAAAAGTTGACAGACAAATTAATCATGCCTGTTTTCTATGTAACTTCCAAACTGCAGAGTATTGAAGAGTTACACCTTTCATTAAACAGATAAAGGCATGTCTGTGATAAGTTGGGGATATATTTAGATTGTATGCAAATGTAGAGGCCATGTGAAGATGACCTCTTTTCGATACCTATCAGTATCAAGACAAGATACAAACTAAGCTTATATCAAAGTGTTATCAACACAAAATCCACTGAGCTGATGCATCATAAACATTTCCATTCCCTGTACTCATACTTACACCTCTACCGCTAACACATTGAATAGTTTATGTAAAGTGCAGTGTTAAAGCTGACATGAATTCATAAATACGCATTATTTCCCTTTTATCTCGGACTACCGCCATATTAGTTGTCGATTTCTATTGTTCTGCTCATCGCTACACACCCCCTATATGAGGCCGATAGAACTATTCATGCCTCACCGCATTCAGGTATTTCATTCATCCGAACACGTTACATTGGGCGAAAAGACTTGTAGAAACGCGTTTTGAACAAAAATATTATGAAATCCACTGCATTGGTAAGGAAAATCCAAAAACTAAGAAACAAGGCAGACTGAAATCCGAGGACACAAATTTTAAAATCCTCGATAATTGTAGAACGTTTTCCTGTGTAAGTTATAACATCGCACATGCGCAAACTACACACTGTGGCCGATCGAGCAATGTCAATGATCGCATGGATTTTAGAAACGGCAGTGGTTTTGTAGAAACCTATATATGGAAACGATGTTACGTTGTAACTCTTGGATTTACTATCATTTATCTACTGTGTTGGATGTAAAATGTAGTGCCGCTGAGGTATTCAAAATAAACCAGACGTTATGCACTCTGTATGAACGACACACGTGTTCGATGTGCATGCGAAGTAAGTCAGCACTATCCGTGCAAAATGATACGGATACCTTTGAAAGAATTTCAAAGGTATCCGTATCATTTTGCACGGATAGTGTTTTGTGTTTTTTGATTGTAGTTTCTTTATTCTTTATTACAAACATATTACTTCAAAGTGTAGTTCATGCATTTAGAAGTCCGCGCAACCTGAATGCCTGAATAGTAGTTGAGTCTAGGTCAAGGTCGACAATGGACGACGCACACAAAACTGACCACTGTTTTTTGTATATTTAGCAGCATGTAGAATTTATATTATTTTGTAAAAGTGTTATGAGTGATTAGTCATTTAATGGTGCCACCAGGACATTCAAATCTGTGAGTGTTTTTAGTGAACTTTGATATTTTTTAAAAAGTTTTCTTTGGCGATACCCCTGAGTAGAATACCCCGGGACCATAGTCTTCGTGACACGTTTAAAAAACATTTTGCGTTCACGTTACATGTATATTACTTTCTTGTTATAAATTCTGCATCATGCCTAACCATTAAAATCAGAACAGGTTCAAGTATGGACAGGAGAACAACCAACATTATAACCAACATTATAACTCATACGAATCATATACCAGTAATGAGCAGAATCCGCATAAACGCTACAGACCCAATTCTACGACTGATGGGGATTCTGATCCCAGTATTTCAGAGCTGAGCGCAATATTGGAGACTGCTAGTTCAAATCCTGAATCCCTCCAAAAAATAACAACTCTCATTCTCAGCAACACAGAAATAAAAAAATTAATTACAAAGTCACTGATCCCAGAATTTGATCTGATGAAATCGGAGATATCCGAACTCCATCAGAGAATTGATGATCTCGAGCAATACTCTCGAAAAAATTGTCTCAAGTTTTCAGGGATACCTGAACCTGCCAAAGGAAAAGAAGACACAGATCAAATTGCCCTGAATGTGATCAACAAATACATACTAATTGGCACTGGTCAACAAAATATGCAAAGGATCGCAATCAGCAACTCCCATCGCCTGGGCCCTCGACCCAGACCGGGAACCCGAGACCCTCCAAGAGATATAATCGTTAAGTTTGTGAGGTACAGAGACCGAGCGCTCGTTTACAGCAACAAAAGAAATCTCAAATCCTACAACCAAAACCCATCCAATACCTATAAAATATTCATAAACGAAGCGCTAACAACCAAAAGAGCCAAGCTGTATGCTAAACTCCGATTAATTCAATCGTGCTGGACCTATGAAGGCAATCTTTTCGTTAAAAAGACTGAACAAAGTCGGAAGATCCGAATTCAAAGTGATAGTGACATAACAGAAATCATAAACAGAATTCCCCCTCATGAGTCCACGCACTTTGACACAAGTGCTAATGAGAAACTTGACATATCAACCCATGTTGTGGTGTAAATGCTTATAACTATAGCCATCAGATGTCAACAGCTGATTATCATTATTATTATTACATATGTACCGGTTCGTAAACTATGTTGCTATTACAATTTCCCGATATAAACATTACCACATTGTGTCCAAAGCCTATATTTGTCACCAACTTTATTACATCTTTGACACTGGTGACTAAGAACTTTTGTTTACATATAAGGCCAAGGACACTAACTCTAGCTAGATATGTACATGTACTTGTTTATTCAGACAAATTTTATATTTTAAAAAATATTCATTTTTTGCTGTCTGTCATACAACTCTTACTTATCTGCTCTGGTATTGAAACAAACCCTGGACCTCCGCAATAATTAACACAAAACTTACGTATTGCGCATAATAATGTATGTAGTTTATTTTCAAAACTTGATGTTGTGTCAACTGAATTATCAGACTTTGACATATTTGCAATTACTGAAACACATTTAGATAACACTGTGAAGGATGATGATCTTTTAATTACGGGATATCACACCCCTATTCGCAAAGACAGAAATCGATTTGGAGGGGGTGTTGCATTGTATAATTTATATCTAACAAGTATTCCTTTTAAAGGAATGATCGGCAATAATGATATATTGATAGCTAGAAGCAATCAACATGATCAGTTTGATGTAAAATAATAAAATAAGTACTGTATTTTTACAAAATATAGAATATTTTGAATCTGTACACCATAATTTCATTATTATAAACCGCCAACAAATTTAATTTTTAAATAAATTTGGGAAAAGCAGTTCGTATACAGCTAATTGTGCCACATATGTTTCACATACGTTCAACATGTGTGATACGTATGTGACCTCACGTACGTTTAACGTGATTTAAGTACCACGCGTGTTTAACGTACGTTTTGAACCGTACGTGGTACATATGTTACACGTATTTTTGTGAATTCAGTTTTAATGGAGGGGATCATAGAGTTTTGACCCCCCCCCCCCCCCCCAACACACACACACTTTCAAAAACTTTGTTACTGTACGTCCCTGCTAACTTAAATTCATAAACAATGACATGAATTATCATTACATATTAATGTGTACCGGTATATTATAGGAAACCAAATTATCAAACAGATGTAATATCTCATCCTGCTGATGCAGATAAGTGGAGGAATGGCATCAACTTTCATGTGAATGAAGATGGGATACCTCCCACAGTTACCATGCCAATCAATTTATTTTTGGATGACACTTCAACCCATAGGAGTAAAAGGTGGCTACCTCTACATTGTATCCAAATGCAACTTTCAGGTACATACATGTATATTAACATTTGCAAATATGCTCCCTGATATGTAACTAACAGAATAGCAAATTAAAAACAATTAAAACAATTGATATCATACCTCGGTGAAATTTTTCACTTTCTGTTTATTTATAAAATAATCTTTATTAAACACTTGTCCTCATTTAAATGCAAATGTGATATATATCATAGTATGAATTCTTTAGATTCTCTCAAAATGTTATGACCAAGCTATTCTGAAATAGGGAAATTATGTTTTGGGTAGTTGATGAAAAGTTTCTTTTAAATACATCTTTAAGGTTTACCACTGTGTGAAAGAATGAAACAAAGTTCTGTGTTCTTTGTTGGAGCATCTGAGAAAGTGGAAATTATGGACCTGGGCAAGTTAGTGGTTGACAACATATTGGAGTGTGAAAGGTTTGACATATTTTGTTGAGAATAATTCCATTTCTCTGGTGAAAATTCTCTTTACATAATTCTGAATTTTTTGAGAATAAATCTGTAAACTTGGGCCAGTATCTTTTTTTTCTAAATATATAAACTGAAAAATATGATACATTAATTTTCTAGGGAAGAGGTTAAAGCCTTTGATGCGGAAATGGCACAAGAATGCTCCATTAAAACATGCATTGATGTTATTGTGGCAGATTACGCTATGATGTCTTTTTGCGCAAATCATTTAGGAGCAGCAGCAAAGAAGTATTGCCCTAGGTGTTTTGTATGTTGCTTTTTCTTTTACACAATCTTTTGGACAAAATTGTCATAGCCAACTTTAAAGATAATAAATATTAGAATTACAAAGTTTTTTCCGTATCTTATCGATGGTATGTGGATGCTGAATATAAGGATAATTACTGGGTACTAATTTTCAGACAAATTCAGAAAACCATAAGATATGTCTATCTGGAGATAATTACTGATCACTAGAAGGTAATATGCAAACATTAAACTAAATCAAGAAATTTTAAGATTTTAACTTATTATTTCAGGCAGATGCTGACAATTTTGACCATATTTGTCAAAAAAGAGAGCCTGATGAGACACAACGCTCGTTGAATATCCTGAATATGAGAAGTTTAGAGAAGGACAAGCAAATGCTTCGTTCAGAAAAGGGAATAAAAGAGCATGACAACTGCTTTTGGGATGTCATAAATCCTCACAGGTACATGTATATCAAATAATTAATATATATATCCCTGCTACAAAAAAAAGTAGTACTAATTTACTGTGAACCAGTTTACCTTCAGTAACTGCAAAATAAGAGTTGTCCTGAATATAGTATCAAAATTGTACTTCAACTTAAGTGGATTTTCATGGAAATAATAACTTCTCTCTTCAGGCGTATGAAAAATAAGATAATTAAGTTCACTAAATCCTCCATAACTAAGTTGATAATGATTAATAGCGAGCGCAGCGAGCTCTAAGAACCAGTGTGCGCGGGAAAAAGAACGAGCTAAACCTACAGATTCATCAAACAGAATTTTTTGTCTCGGTCCCATAATGCTCTCTAATATTTTCACCCGTGGTGCTATGCCAAAAATGGCTG
>WFKH01003881.1:68532417-68542818 GCA_016163765.1 Magallana hongkongensis
GTAAGCATCCTCAGGTAGTGAGGATTCAAGTTTCTTCAAACTATGATCCCTAGGGGTAGGATGGGGCCACAATGGGGGGGGGGGGTCTATTTTTTACATAGGATTATATAGGGAAAAATCTTTTCAAATCTTCTTCTCAAAAACCAATTGACAAGAAAAGCTGTAACTTGTGTGGCAGTATCTTCAGGTAGTGTAGATTCAAGTTTGTTATAATAATTAACCCCTGGGGTACAGTGGGGCCACAATAAGGGGTTGAATTTTTACATAGGAATATATGGAGAAAGCTTTAAAAGTCTGTCTCAAGAACCAATTGGCCAGAAAAGCTGTAACTTGTGTGGAAGCATCCTCAAGTAGTGAAGATTTAAATTTGTTCAAACCATGATCCCCGGGGGGTAGGGTGGGGCCACAATTGGGGGTCAAATTTTAGCTGTAATTTGTATGGAGGCATCCTCAAGTAGTGTAGATTCAAGTTTGTTCAAACCATGATCCCCAGGGTTAGGATGGGGCCACAATTGGGGGTTGAATTTTTACCTAGGAATATATGGAGAAATCATAAAAATCTTCTTCTCAAGAACCAATTGGCCAGAAAAGCTGTTACTTGTGTGGAAGCATCCTCAGGTAGTGAAGATTTAAGTTTGTTCAAACCATGATACCAGGGGGTAGGATTGGGCCACAATTGGGGGTCGAATTTTTACCTAGAATATATAGAGAAATATATTTAAAAATTTCTTCTCCACAACTAATTGGCCAGAAAAGCTGTAACTTATGTAGAAGCATCCTCAGGTAGTGAAGATTCAAGTTTGTACAAACCATGATCCCCGGGGGTATGGTGGGGCCACAATAAGCGGTCTAATTTTTACCTAGAATATATAGAGAAAATCTTTCAAAATCTTCTTCTTAAGAACCAATTGGCCAGAAAAGCTGTTACTTGTGTGGAAGCATCCTCAGGTAGTGAAGATTTAAGTTTGTTCAAACCATGATACACGGAGGTAGGATTGGGCCACAATTGGGGGTCGAATTTTTACTTAGAATATATAGAGAAATATATTAAAAAATTTCTTCTCCACAACTATATGGCCAGAAAAGCTGTAACTTATGTAGAAGCATTCTCAGGTAGTGAAGATTCAAGTTTGTACAAACATGATCCCCGGCGGTATGGTGGGGCCACAATAAGCGGTCTAATTTTTACCTAGAATATATAGAGAAAATCTTTTAAAATCTTCTTCTTAAGAACCAGTTGGCCAGAAAAGCTGTTACTTGTGTGGAAGCATCCTCAGGTAGTGTTAATTCTAGTTTGTTCAAACCATAATCCTTGAGAGTAGGGTTGGACCACCATGGGGGTGAATTTTTACATAGGAATGTAAAGAGAAATATCTTCTTTTTGCAAATCAATTAAAGACCGAGAAAAAAAGCACCGCCTTCAAATTTTATTAGGTCAGTGTACCCCTGTCAATCAACTAAATTGAGGCCCAAGATTGGATGTTAGAAAATGATTGACATTCGTTTACTCGTCCTGTGTATACCATGTCTAGCGCTCGCGACAATGGTGCAATTAACTTTTGTCTTTTGATGCATACCGTGACGATAAATCGCCATGATCTATAAGCACTATATAATTAAACGAAATATTAAAAGATATGAACTAAAAATTGACTCGTACTTGGTTTATGTACAACACCAAACAGGCTGATCACATATAGTCTGTCAAAATCAGGTGGCGCCGATCATGCATCCATGAAAACGTTGTTTATTAATTATAATGTTTGTAAAGAATTGAGAATGAATAGTTAAATTAAATAAAATATTGCATCCACAATTTATATCGTTTGCAATCACATTTCTTTGAGAAATTTTTCGAGCCGAAACCGGAAGAGAAACAGGTACAGACAACTCTGGTACATGCGCAGCTGGTAGAATTAGTGTGCACTTTAAGTTAGCAGCTGATCGGAAAAATTTTACAAGCGTATGTTGCAATGTTGCATTAGTATTTGAGTACGGTGGGATGATCGTATAATGCACAAAAAATCACGATATATTCTCAGTAAATCCCGTCAGAAACTTGTTAAAAAACCCGAAAGATTTTGCCCATGTCGCATGCAGATATTCATGCATTTATATTCATTTTAACGATCTACAATTTGTTTTATAAGTACGTATAAATATTATATTTTTTTTAAATCATCGGAAAAACTCTGTTGAGAGCACTTTAATACTCCGTGTATATAGACATGTATACACAAGCGAGCGTGTTTCCCTCGGGGTTTCACACCTCTTTCAATATAGGCTCAACCCCCACCTGAACTTACCTAAGGTAAACCGACCGGTTAAAAATCTCGGCCTTTAAGCAGAAAAGCTGTTACTTGAGTGGAAGCATCTTCAGGTAGTGTAATATTTATACAGAGAAAAATAGTTAAAAATCAAATAAAAAAAGATGAAACTATAATGGGGAGGGGGGGGGGGGAATAAATTTGATCATTCTCAAAAATATTTAGTATATAGTATTACTAATATGTAATCATATTGACATTCGTTGATTCTCAGTTGTTTAAACTATGGACCTGGATAATTCTTGGGCCACATAAAAGGTTCAAAGTTTGATGTAGGTTTATGCATGTATTTAGCTGATTTTATTATGTCTAGTGTTACTCAGGTGAGCGATGTGGCCCATGGGCCTCTTGTTGTTGACCATTGTTCTCAGGTGAGCGATGTGGCCCCTGGGCCTCTTGTTGCATTTTAATTCACTGGAATATTACTGAAATTTTATAAGCCTGTATATGAAACTCAAGAAAATATATTAACTGATAGTAGGGATGTATAAATCCCGAAGACGTTTTCAACAGAGCGGGTGTTGCGCTCGCTCGCCAAAATTCCCTATACCTGCGCTTGCGAGCACTCGTTCTATTGAACACATCTTTGATTATATTATATATGATATGTTTTTTGGTGCAACCGTTGAGGTGAGTGCAGCATAGAAAAGAAAAATCTGACCCTACACATTTAGTGATCAAAAAGAAATTAATCAATCATAAGTATAGAACAATGGTTTGTTCTTTCATTTCTATTCCATTTTTATATTTTTAAATGTTTCATGGTCTGATAAGATATTAACTTAAGTATTCACTTGATGTGGAGAAACTTTGGTTATTAATTTCCATAACACCCTGAGAAAATTTTGTTGCATTTTAATTTATAATTGATTTTTAAAAAAGGTACATGTCCCATTGCAATTAACACTATGTAAAAACTGGAATACAAGGAAGAACAACTTCAAAAATATAACTATGGTAATGTATAACACGCCAATTCATAGAGTACAGGCCTGGTATAGGAAAACAGGAGATGATAAGAATGATTTGTAAGGGTGTTCTCACTAGCTATCACTTAGTCGACTGACCTATCAAATTTATTATTTACATCATGAAATGCTACAATGTATGTACAGACAACTGGAACTGACTTTCTCATTGAAAAATTACAAAATATTTTTAATTAATATCATTACACAAGGAAGGTACTTCAGGTACATTAACATGATGGATATGTAAAGTAAGTAAAGTGTGATTGACTGTCCAGCGTGACATCTAGAATTTGTCAGAAGCGATGCACGTTTCAATGCAATTTAAGTAGTTGTAGCCTCACATTGAAAATTCTCACTTTCATCTGATCATTCAGATCATGCTCCCCTTGATCCCCTTTTAGATTTGAAAACTTCCTTTTTATCCTCATTTATTTTTTAAATATTTCTTATCCTGGATCTCACGAGAACATGGGAAGCCATTTACAATTTACTGGAGTTAGAGCTCGCAGTGCTTGCCGGCGCTCTGTATATTAAATGATATTGTCCTACATGTCCTACGAACCTGGTTTAACTGGTTGGGACCAATCACCCAAATAGGTCATCATAGCCTGTTTGGGATGTAATGTCCCAAATAGTCATTCACACTCTTTAAAACAAGTTATATCTATGAGAGATTTTTGTTTAAAATAATTTTAATGTGTTACTGTCTTTTAAGCTCTAAAGTGTCCTGTTTGCAACAAGAACAACATTTTTCTTCAAAAAATACCAAAGTTTTATAAGACATAGTCATATGGACAAAAAATGAAAAAATGATATATCAATCTTTTTATTTTTTCAGAACATGAGTAAAAGTATCTGACCATGGATGAGCGCTGGGCCCAGGATGTGTTACGGTGTCGTTTTTGCGAGACCCCGGGCCCCCCTATGTACTGTGACATTTGTCACATACATCTGTGTAAAGCCTGTGTGGGGGAACATCTCTCTGATCAATCCAAAGAACACAAAGTTCTGCCATTTGAAAAGAGGGGATCTACTCCTAAATGTCCAAAACATTCCTCAAACATAAGTGTACTTTACTGTAAACAATGTGACATTCCTATTTGTACAACATGTGCTTCCTCTGAAGAACACAGCGGCCATAAATTTATTGAAATAACTAAAAACATTGACAGCAAGAAAGAAATCATTCAAAAAGATTTACAAGAACTAGAGAAATCCATTTATCCTAAATACCAAGAGATTGCATCCATTATCCCAGTCCAGAAATCTGCTCTGAATGAAAACTCCCAGAAATTAACAACAGAAATCGTCAAACATGGAGAAGACTTGCACAGAGAAATAAACACCATTATCAGAAACATGAAATCTAACGTGGAGGAAATGGACACCAAACACATGGCTGTCTTAGATAAACAGGAAGGTGAAATTAAACACATCATTTCTGAAATAACACAGAGCATTGCTGAACTGAAGAAGTTAATGGAGTCCAATGATGTCAGCAGTGTCTCTGCCTACAAATCCAGGAATGATGAATTCAGAAGATTGCTTCCTAAACTCACAGTGTCCTTACCAAGTTTTACCCCTCAGAAGATCAACAAAGAACAGCTTTATCAACAGTTTGGTTCTCTGTCAGTCTCTGTCTGGTGCTGAGTCCTCTCCCCCGGACAGACCGCTCATTGATGTACCACGGATCATCACACAGATACACACCGAGTATGGACAATATACACTACATAGTGTGTCCTGTCTGAGTGATGAGGAGATTTGGACGTGTGGTGAGGACAAAATCCTGAGACTCTACAACCTCCGTGGGGAACTAGTGAAGTCAGTCCAAACCAAGTCAGGGAACAGACCATGGGACATAGCAGTGACAAGGAGTGGGGATCTAGTTTATACTGATTACACAGATAGAAGTGTGAACATAGTGAAGAATACACAGATACAGACAGTGATCAGACTACGGGGGTGGAGACCTGACGGTGTCTGTGGTACCTCCTCTGGTGGTGTCTGTAGTACCTCCTCTGGTGACCTCCTGGTTGTCATGAACAGTGATGATAAACAAACAAAAGTTGTGTGTTACTCTGGCTCCACAGAGAAACAAAGTATTCAGTACGACGACAAAGGACAACCTCTCTATTCATCTGGTGTAGATAAATACATCAGTGAGAACAGGAACCTAGATATCTGTGTGTCAGACTATGACGCCCATGCAGTAGTGGTGGTCAATCAGGCCGGGAAACTCCGGTTTACCTACACTGGTCCTCCCTCTGCTACCAAGGGATCATTTGGTCCACACGGCATCACAACAGACAGCCAGGGTCGCATCCTGACAGCAGACGGTAACAACCAGTGTATCCACATCCTGGATCAGGACGGACAGTTCCTCCGCTACATTGACAACTGTCATTTACAGTGGCCATGTGGTTTATGTGTGGACACCAGAGACAACCTCTTTGTGGCTGAGTACACCACAGGTACAGTGAAGAAAATACAATATGTCTAGAACATTACACAGCAGTGTGACATTGTATATATGTATGACATGTTGACAAACTGACTGTGTGTATATATATAACATGTATTAACATAAAGATAATTAACTATATTATATAATAGAGTCATGCATATAAAATATACGTCCATTTAGTTCATGTCAACCATATCATTGCTTTGTTTATCATGTTTATACATCATAATAACAAACTGTTTCAGTGTAGTGATTGTCCACTAATTGACTGTTTATGCATTTAATGTCAAAACAAACTATGTACATTATAAGAATACAATCAGAGAAACCTTGTTTGGGATTATGTCAAAGAAATCAACACATTTTAATGTTAACAAAATGACACAAAAGGCTGAATTAAATATCTGTAAAAAACTTTTATAGCTCTCCTTTATATTAAGTTATGAGTTAATTTCAATCCTTATATAAAAATATAAATTCATACTTTTTTTCACAAAGCAGAAAAAATGAAGGTACCACATTTGTTGAACATTGGAGTGGTGTTTATTTGATCTTTGTCCATTAAGATTTCTGTCACTGAAGAAAGATTAACTTTTGTTCCTTGCAAACTAGTAATAAACCCTGACGTTGTACAGTGTATACCTTAAATAATGTGTTATTATGTCTAATAAATGATTTGTAAACAAATTTGTTAATTGGTTTTAATTATTTTTTGACCACACATAATTTTAAACATTACGGTATTGAAGTGGACTTTTAGATTCAAACGGATGGTGGAAAATGTTTGTATGTTTGCGTGGTCTGGTAAAAATTGTTAAAACTGTAACCCCCCTTCCCCCTTTTATGAATCGATGTTTGCAAACATGAAAATAAAAAAAACAATAGACTACCTGAAAGGTTCAGCCAAGGGCTATAGTACTCAGGTGACCGTCAAGACATGTGGGCTCTTGTTTATTTTCCTGAAACGTTTGGTTGAATGTTTTATTGCAACAAAAAAAATCTAATATAAAGTAGGCATCGCGTCAACCATCTGTTGAATTACATTGCCTTATTTTTTAATATCAAACAATTATGAAAGCATGAAGCATAAAAGCTTTGAGTTTCTAAAATGTGGCACTATTGAAGAGGTTGATATGCATATACTAGTTATTACATGCGAGGATCCAGAATTTTTTCCCGGGGGGGGGGGGGGGGGTTCCGACGGTCGTTGGATTTTGCGGGGGGGGGGTGTCTGAGGCATATTTTTTGCAATTTTATGATGTAAATTAAAATAAATTTAAATTTTGCAAAGGTGGGATCTGGACCCTCCTGACCCCCTCCCATTCTAGATCCGCGCATATATTATCAATACCTTAAAACCTTGAAAATAAGCCGGATTTGATAAGCCGGTTTTCAAAATAAGCCACTTATTTCTTGCATTGAAAATTACTTTAAAATAAGCCTGTTTTGAAATAAGACAGTCATGACAGTGCCTTTAATTCAGGAAAGATGGTGTTTTTCTACAATCAAGATATTAAACACAGTATTATTTTAATTACTAGTATTTTATTATAAAAAGTTTATGACAGTTATGATTACTTTTAAAAACATCGAAATCTTGAGGAGTAGGTCTAGTAGTCGCCATTGCTAAAAACTCGCTGTTTTGAAGATAGACGCGCAGAATTAAAGACACAAACATTTTCATTTAACTCTTACAGATGTTTAGCTGGACATCCTAGAACAAATAAGTAGTTCACAATCAATCGATTACAATTTATTGGTTTCATATTAATCCGTAATTTTGCTCTCGTCGTTTCCCGGTATTTTGTTTTGATAATTAGCCGTGAATTGAAAATAAGACGGTTTTGAAAATAAGCCCCCTACTTTCTTACTAAAAACTTAAAATAAGCCGCGTTTTATGGATGTTAGCAGCTGAATTGTTTAATTAAACGCTAATAAAAGGATATTTTGCAAATAATACAAAGTTGACAACGTAAATCTGGTGAAAATGTTAGTTTTAAAAAAGTATTTTTAGGCACGGAGCATTGCTTCGAATTCTAAGTTGAAGGGAGCAGCCATACCACTAAAAATCTTCAAGTGCAAAAAAAAAAAAAAAAAAAAAAAAAAAATTTATATTCGGGGTGTTGTGGGAGGGAAGGGGGTTGTTATTTACTACTGAAAACTTTATTTATATCATGCTATTTGATGATTAATTTCAATACATTTTCTTACAGTTACAGAAAAGTGGAGGGACAATTTTGTATAGTCATTCTGTGATTTGCAAACATGTGAGCCCCCGCCGCCGTGCGTTGCTATATACATGCCTTTTATTTACTATTCATTTTCTTATATTCACTTTTATGGGCTTAAAATTACCCACCTTCTTCGCCCATCTTCCTAGTGTTAATGCTGTAACGGTGCGGCTGAACAACGATTCAGTTTTATATATTAGTATTTTCCTCTATTCGGACATAATTCAGTACATATGTAATTAATAAGCTATAAACTCATCAGTTAAGGGGAAAGGGGGTCATACTGTGTTTTGAAATATTGTCCCTTTTGAATATTTGTACGGATTTTCACAGAAGACGGAAACAAGTATTTTATTTAATCAAAATCAAATCAAAATTTTTCTCGTCAAATCGATATTGACAAAAATATTCAACAATTTCCGGAATGATCATGAGATGCTTAACTTGCGTAGATCTTTAAGATGACAAATGATCTTTGCATTTCAGGAAATGATTTATAAGCGCAGAACATTAACTGGCAAGATTGGAAATATACAATTTGAAATGGGCGGGGACAAATTGACGCGGACGTCTGAGAAAACATTGGATTGAAACTAGTCTTAAGAAGTGTTTTTTCAATCCACCTCAGCGGTTCTAACATGCTATATAAGTTAATTAAAGCGATCGAAAAACGTGTGCAATGTTTGTGAATTTTTTTGAAAACTTTCTTTAAGAATAATTATTTTTCACTTATAATTTTACTATAAAATATTTATTATAAATAAAGTTGAGTACATTGTATAATGTTTTTCGGTCTAAATATCAATAACGGAATTTTCATAAATATTTACGTACCTCAGAAATCTTCAACAATGTCGATATAATTGATTTTTTTGTTAACCAATGAACGCATATATCTATTCATATACATTAACTTAGCGAAAAAAAAAGAAATTTTTATTAAAGTATAATTTTAATTTATTAAATCGGAATTTGAATTAGTCTCTTCTGTGAATAAACCCCGTTTCAACAATGGCCTCACTTGATTTCAGACTTGTGAGGACTGATTCTGTAAAGTCATCGGACCAATGCTTTGTCTTGCGTATAATCTTGGGATCTTCTTATATTTGCTGATTATATACTTATTATTGAAATAAAATGATTTTCAATCGCTTTGCTGATACGAAATAAAATGTTTTTCCATCGCTCTAACTTTTATAGCATTAAGTTAGAAGCGCTGAGGTGGATTGAAAATACACTTTCTATAACTACAGTTTCAATCCAATGTTTCCTCAGACGTCCGCGTCAATTTGTCCCCGCCCATTTCAAATGTTTTGACTAACGGGTGAAATTGACGTATTTCCAATCTTGCCAGTTAATGTTCCGCGGTCTTAGTTTATTTGACCTACCAAATTTGCATGTGCACAAAAAAAAAAAAATAATAATAATAATAAAAAATGGGCATCATGACAAAATGGAACTATTTTATGGACCTACAAAATATACATGTTCAGTCAAAGACCATGGCCATCACTCGTTTATCACCGCTGCGACCCGAGTTCGATCCCCGTGATCGACGGTGGTTGTATGTGATATGGTATGGTGATCGCCCGATTGGACACGTGGGTTCTCTCCGGGTACTCCGGCTACTTCCTACACCATTGACCCCCTCGTGCTAACATCTGTGCCAACGAAAGATATTAATATAAGTTGTAGAACTTGTTTATCAGTCGTTGTAAAATAAATAAAGTTCAGTTCAATGGCCATCATGACAAAACGGAATTAGTATCCGTGACCAACAAATTATACAAGTACACTCAAAAATGGGCATCACGACAAAACGGAAATATGTTTTAAACAGCTTTTACTTCAGGAATTACTATTTTCGTGACTGTACTAAAAATTCAGAAAAAAGGAGGGGGGGGGGGGTTGTTATGAGAATGCTAGTAGTATGCATCCACTATTCTCAGTCACTGGTACTAAGCTTTAAGCAGATATGCGTACCATTTGGTACGCATATCATATAAAGGCGACAAACTCTGCAGGTTCGTAAGATTACACTGCTCTATTTATTTATTTATTCAGGTCATATTTCAGCGGGTAATTACAAACGTGTTTGAAGGGCTACTGGGTCCTCACATGTAGCGACTTATAAAATAAACTAAACCCGCATATTGATTGTTATTTCCTCCATTAATGAAAACTCCTATGATGTGCGTACCTACAAGAACAGACATACGTATACCATAAAACAAATAAGAATTTCTGGATATGCGTACCTACGTGGGTGGGTGTGCGCGCTTGCATGCGTGTTTGAGTGTGGATATCCAAAGTTTTTATTTCTTCATCTATAAAAAGATATTAAAATGGCTTACATTAAGATGTAGCATCAGGTGTGACTTAAATCTGGTCTTGAATTTATTTAA
>WFKH01003881.1:68579220-68592544 GCA_016163765.1 Magallana hongkongensis
AATGTTATATGAAGTTATAGTTACGCTAATCTCTGCCCCCCCCCCCCTCCCAACGAATTCGGATTTTCATGATTTTGAGATCGTCGAAGTTCCCACTTTCAAAAACGAGCTACATGCCTGAGGATTACCTCACATATATGACTGCACTATCCATCTAAATACGGAAATGAAAAAAAAATCTGCTGTATTTTTCAAGTTTCAAATGTCAGCAATGTGTGTCTGTTTGTTTGTATATAAACTGTAATCAAATGAAGTATTCTGTTGTTAATTACAAAGTACAGAAAGTACAGTGGTAACTTCAGTTTAACACAGAGAGAGAGAGAGAGAGAGAGAGAGAGAGAGAGATCCAATTAACAACAAGGTGTATCGTATATCCCTTCCCCTCTCCAGTTTGGGATACCCCTAATACATACTGGAAGGCTTTATCACACCTGCTGTCATTACTAAACGGCCGTGTATACACGAGAGCTACTGTTGGCGTGTGTATACTAACAACAATACACAAGGGATGTCATTATTAATGTTAAGAAATTCTTACCTTACCTTTAATTAATCAATATTTGGGATGCAATCACAAGGTGTAATTATGAATAAAAACATTTGTAAAATTTTTAAGGCATCTAATCTTTTCTTCGCCTATTACATTTGTTGCAAGTTCAATTTTCAAAATTTTTCTGGCTGTAATATTGCAATATTATCTAGTTCATTCATTTCCACCTATAAATTGGACCAGTAAGTTAATATACGTGTTTAGATTTGAATTGTTAATTAAAGAATAAATTCCAAGTTCAGGCACGTAGCATCGTTTTTAAAAGTTTGTATGTATACATGTAGCATGTAATTTGAATCACACATATTTCTTAATTTAATGCCTATGTAATTTAATTTAATGTTAATTTAAGTTGTTTTGAAGGGTTTTTTTACGAAATACAGTAAAATGTATTTCAATTTCTTTTTTAATATTATTTTACATGAAAGTAATTTGGAATGTTTCTGGTCAATACAGCTAGTGGATTTAAGGATCTTTTATCACTAGCACCCCTAAACAAAAACAAAGCGGTATGAAAATATTTCTTTTCACTGTACGGTTTTCGATTAAGAGGGCTCGATGGCTGTCGCCATTTTTTAGACTGTGTTGATCTCTTTTAAAAGGAGATGCCCAAATTTAAAGGTAAAATATATACTTTCTCTTTACTAAATAATAGCTAAAAAGATCATCTCTTAAAATTGGAGGCGGATTTGGTGGTTAATTTGTTGACCACCCTGCCTCCTTAAATTCCACAATTTACTATTGAATAATTGATTATGTTTATTCTGATTTCCAATACTGTGGTTTCATTAATATTCATAGATAAAGTGAAAATCACAGTTTCAAGGATATGTAAATTCGTAGCCAATGATCCTATCAATACAAAATGTTAATAAAAGTTGCACTTCGGTGACCATTAAAATTCGTGGATCAACTTAAAAACGAAATCCACGAAAATTGGTATTCAACGAATATTGATGAAACCATAGTACATGTTGTCTACTCCCTTGTCTACAATACATAGGAAGGTTACGTGTAAAAATATCTCTGTAAAGATATATTTCTTAAATATGATGGCAAGGTATTTGAAGCTTGGGGAAAGTTGTATGATTCGAAGCAAGGTTTACAAAAATATAAAATATTGGAGCACACAAAGAAATTTATTAACATCTACCGATTAATTTCTCCTTTTTTTTTTCTTAGGAAAAAAACCCGATTATGATTCATAGCCCTGAAGAAACTGGCAGGACTCAAATCTTTAAGTCCTGTTTATCGATTGGTAGAACCCTAAATCGACTCAAGAAACATCTCGGACTGCACGAAAACATCACGATGATATTAACTCAATTACCGTCGAAGTTCTTTTATCCATGTATACTGGATGTACATTAACAATAAATAAGTTAATTTTACTTACTTTTACGATCAATTTATTAACTTGTTAAAAGAAAGATGTAAATATAAACAATAAAATGCTTTCTTTGGTTATCAATGCGGGTTATAAAGGTCTTTGCAGAAAAAATTAAATAACCCACTAACGCGTTTTATGTATTTTTTTCCTGCAATTTCGCCACCTTTATATCCCGCATGGATCACCAAAGAAAACGTTTTATTGTTTAAATAAATTCAAGACCAGATTTAAGTCACACCTGATGCTACATATAAATGTAAGCCATTTTAATATCTTTTTATAGATGAAGAAATAAAAACATTGGAACACGCATGCACACGCGCACACCCACCCACATACATCTCACCGATTGTACGCATATCCATAAATTCTTATTTGTTTAATGGTATACGTATATCTGTTCTTGTAGGTACGCATATCATAGGAGTTTTCATTAATGGAGAAAATAACAATCAATATGCGGGTTTAGTTTATTTTATAAGTCGCTTCATGTGAGGACACAGTAGCCCTTCAAACACGTATGTTTTACCCGCTGAAATACGACCTGAATAAATAAATAGAGCAGCGTAAACTTCCGAACCTGCAGAGCTTGTCGCCTTTATATGCGTATCAGTTATATAGTACCAGTGACTGAGAATAGTGGATGCATACTACTAGCATTCTCATACCCCCCCTTTTTCTGGATTTTTAGTACAGTCATGAAAATGGTAATTCCTGTGTAAAAACTGTTTAAAACATATTTCCGTTTTGTCGTGATGCCCATTTTTGAGTGTACTTGTATAATTTGTTGGTCAAGGAAACTAATTCCGTTTTGTCATGATGGCCATTGAACTGAACTTTATTTATTTTACAACGACTGATAAACAAGTTCTACAACTTATATTAATATCTTTCGTTGGCATAGATGTTAGCACGAGGGGGTCAGTGGTGTAGGAAGAAGCCGGAGTACCCGGAGAGAACCCACGTGTCCAATCGGGCGATCACCATACCATATCACATACAACCACCGTCGATCACGGGGATCGAACTCGGGTCGCAGCGGTGATAAGCGAGTGATGGCCATGATCTTTGACTGAACATGTATATTTTGTAGGTCCATAAAATAGTTCCATTTTGTCATGATGCCCATTTTTTATTTTTTTTTTTTTTTTTTTTTTTTTTTTTTTTTTTTTTTGGTGCACATGCATATTTTGTAGGTCAAATAAACTAAATCATTTCCTGAAATGCAAAGTTCATTTGTCATCTTAAAGATCTACGCAAGTTAAGCATCTCATGATCATTCCGAAAATTGTTGAATATTTTTGTCAATATCGATTTGACGAGATATATGAATATTTCACTTTTTTCAAGAAGCCTAATTTAATTTTTGTGATTAATGAGTTTAGTATTAAGACAACTTTAAAATACATGTAACGTAGATGTCAATATGCATGACTGGTCAAAGAGAGATAACTCCAATATATCAGACACTTTTCTACATGTGTACATGTATATATATGTGTACATGTATATATATATATATATATATATATATATATATATATATATATATATTATATGAACAATTTTGATTTGATTTTGATCAAATAAAATACTTGTTTCCGTCTTCTGTGAAAATCCGTACAAATATTAAAAAGGGACAATATTTCAAAACACAGTATGACCCCTTTCCCCTTAACTGATGAGTTTATAGCTTATTAATTACATATGTACTGAATTATGTCAGAGTAGAGGAAAATAATGATATATAAAACTGAATAACACTAAGAAGATGGGCGAAGAAGTTGGGTAATTTTAAGCCCATAAAAGTGAATATAAGAAATTGAAAAGTAAATAAAAGGCATGTAGCAACGCGAGGGGGTAGGGCACACTTGTTTGCAAATCACAGAATGACTATACAAAACTGCCCCTCCACTTTTCTGTAACTGTAAAAAAAATGTTTTGAAATTATTCATCAAAAAGCATGATATAAATCACTGTAATAAAGTTTTCAGTAGTAAATAACAATCCCTTCCCTCCCACAACACCCCCGAATATAAATTTTTATTTTTATTTTTATTTATTTTTTTTTTTTTTGCACTTTTTAGGTTTTTTAGGGGTATGATTGCTCCCTTCAACTTAGAATTCGAAGCAATGCTCCGTGCCTAAAAATACTTTTTAAAAACTAACATTTTCACCAGATTTACGTTGTCAACTTTGGAATATTTGCAAAATATCCTTTTATTAGCGTTTATTTAAACAGTTCAGCTGCTAACATCCCTAAAACGCGGCTGCTTATTTTAAGTTTTTAGTAAGAAAGTAGGGGGCTTATTTTCAAAACCGTCTTATTTTCAATTCACGGCTAATTATCAAAACAAAATACTGGGAAACGACGAGAGCAAAATTACGGATTAATATGAAACCAATAAATTGTAATCGATTGATTGTGAACTACTTGTTTGTTCTAGGATATACAGCTAAACATCTGTAAGAGTTAAATGAAAATGTTTGTGTCTTTAATTCTGCGCGTCTATCTTCAAAACAGCGAGTTTTTAGCAATGGCGACTACTAGACCTACTCCTCAAGATTTCGATGTTTTATTTCAAAAGTAATCATAACTGTCATAGACTTTTTAAAATAAAAATACTAGTAATTAAAATAATACTGTGTTTAATATTTTGATTGTAGAAAAACACAATCTTTCCTGAATTAAAGGCACTGTCATGACTGTCTTATTTCAAAACATGCTTATTTTTAAGTAATTTTCAATGCAAGAAATAAGTGGCTTATTTTGAAAACCGGCTTATTATCAAATCCGGCTTATTTTCAAGGTTTTATTGATAATATATGCGCGGATCTAGAATGGGATGGGGTCAAGAGGGTCCAGATCCCCCCTTTGCAAAACTTAAATTTCTTTTAATTTACATCATAAAATTGCCAAAAATATGCCTCAGACCACCCCCCGGCAAACTCAAATGACCGTCGGAACCCCCCGCCCCGGAAAAAACTCTGGATCCTCGCATGTAATAACAAGTATATGCATATCAACCTCTTCAATAGTGCCACATTTTAGAAACTCAAAGCTTTTATGCTTCATGCTTTTATAATTGTTTGATATTAAAAAATAAGGCAATGTAATTCAACAAATGGTTGATGCGATGACTACTTTATATTAGATTTTTTTTGTTGCAATAAAACATTCAACCAAACGTTTCAGGAAAATAAACAAGAGCCCACGGGTCTTGACGGTTACCTGAGTACTATAGCCCTTGGATGGACCCTTCAGGTAGTCTATTGTTTTTGTTTTTTTAGGGTCTTCCGTTTCTAACGGAAGACCCTCTTGTTATTCTATTGTTTCTTTTCATTAGGGTCTTCCGTCTTCAGCGGAAGACCCTTCTATTATTCTATTGTTTCTTTTTCACTTTTTTTTTTCTTTACAATTTTTGTGCAGAAGATTTCTCGGAGATGTGTAGTGCGATTTTCGTCAAATTTTCAGCATCGATCTCTTATTATCTGAAGTTTGTACCCTATTTTGGATTTTGTAAAATTCAATTCCGGTTTGGACTTATCCGCCATTTCGAATTTTTTTCTGAATTCTTGTCCACGCAACTTCTAAAAAACTAGGAAAGATATAAAGCTGAAATTTTCAGGAATGATAGAAGACATGAACGTCTAGCCTCACGAAGAAAATCATTGTCCGGAAATTCCGAGTACGGAAGCTAGCTGGGATTAAAATATAGGACACGTTTTTGACGAATTCTCCTTGTCCACACATCACCTCAAAAACGAGCAAAGATAGAAAGCTGAAATTTTAAGGAATGATAGTAGACTAAATGGTCTAGCCACACGAGGAACACTAATGTCCGGAAATTCCAGATACGGAAGCTGGCTGGGGTCAAAATTTAAGACAAATTTTTGATGAATTTTCTTTGTCCACGCATCTTCTCAGAACGAGTAATGATAGAAAGCTGAAACTTTCAGGAATTTTAGAGGACATGCCAGTGTAGCCTACCGAGGAAAACTTATTGTCCGGAAATTCCGAGTTCGGAAGCTATTCTTATTTTTCTTTTTTCTATTTTTCTCCAAGCCGAAAACTTTGAGGCTTCATATCTTGCTCATTTTTGAACGGTTTTCGCCCAATTTTTCAGGACTAATAGACTTTACAAAACACTAATTATAATATGTCATAAACTGTAAAATCTCACTTCCGTTAACGAGTTATTCTCCTTAGAATATTTTTTAGGGTCTTTGGTTAGAAGACAAAGGCTCCGAGCTTATAATAGCAGGGAATGACAATCCAACGAATTTAAATAGCAGGGAAATTGAAGTTGTCCACACTTGTTTTTGTTTTTTGATTACGTTTTTTATTTAGAAAAAGGTAGGGGGTCAAATTATAGGATTCCAAAAGGTGCAAAAATTTACATATGTTTTCCTTTTTATATTTTAAACAAAAAATATTTTGTTAAGACATGTAGAATAAAAGTTGTGCAGAATATTATGGGCTTTCGTTTGACACCATTGAAAAGGGGCTGGCCCCTTCAATTAAGGGCCTAGATTCCTTGAAAGTATTTGCGAAATAACTCAAAAACGGTTAGTAATTTGATATGGCTGTCGCTGGAATAGTTGTTCATTGGGATCTTACCAATGTCACTGGAATGTTACTTTGTTAAAGTATTGTGTAATATGTATGTAAAACGCTTTACTTGTTAACATGTACCTGTTTTCATTTGTAAAGTTAACGAAAAGCCATTGTGTACAACTGACATTAATTCACCACAGAGCATGTATTATTGTATTCAGGATGCTTTAATTCATTCGAAAATGACCCCTTCCGATTCACAAAATCATTTAGTTTTTCTGGCCTGATTTTACTTGATCTTTGATATTGGACCTTTACTTTCAGCCTATTACCATTCTAGATTACTGTACTAATGGCAAGACCTGTTCGTTTTATTTTAACAGCGTTATGAATTTTTGTGCATTTGAGTTTCGATTAGCGTGCTTCACATGTACTGTAGAAAAAATTCTAACTCCCGAGCCCTTCACTCAATCCTAATGAAATTTCGTGTAAATGTACCTCGGACCCCATTCTAATTGTCTGCCAAATATGCAGCGGATTGAACAATTCAGAAGAAATTCCTGAGATCAAACGGCAGGCATTGCCTGTACTGGGAATTAAAATTTACACAGTACACGGGATGTAAGCAGCCGTGTAATATTTCTGGTGCATGTATATTTCGTGTTTTCCGTTTAGTCTGTATCTACGATAGCGTGTTAACTACTTATGAATGTTAGAACTGTGAAAATTACCGTTATCGATTTTTTACCGAATAAATTTACATGTTACTGATTTCGTTATTTCTACATTTATCAAGATTTTATCAATCCTGGCATAATAAAACAGTGAAACATAATAGTAAACGACACGAAAAAAATTCTCAACGCTGAAATACATGTGTAAAATGCATCAGTCATTGTTTTATCATTCCCTTATTTGTCGTTAACCGAATCCGAGATCCACACCTCAAAATTCTACTTTCGATTTATTTACGACGAAAATCAAGCTCTGGCCTTTTCACCCCCCTCCAGAAACAAACACGCATCAATATTTCAAATGACCTCGCATTGTTACAAAACCTGAATACTCAGACATCTTACACGTTGTTTTTCATCTCATACAAAAAATCAGCTCCTGTCCCGGGCGTAAACGCCCCAAATTCAAAGAGAAATTCGGGAATTATTTTGCGTCAGCCATGTTTTGACGTGAACCTTCACTGAAATTCTGTTATTACACCTGCAAAAGTTGGGTGTTCTAATCTCTCCGGAGACACAAGATTTGTTCTTTCTCTCCTTTTCTTTCTCTCCTTTTTTTTTTCTTTTTTTTTTTTTTTTGATTTCTAACAAAATTATTATTTACAAAGGGGTTGTTGGAATAAAGTACAAGTTGAAAAACACTATTCCATTCCATTCGTTTATTTTAACAGAGTTATGAATTTTTGGGCATTTGAGTTTCAACTGGCGTGCTTGACATGTACTGCAGAAAAAAATTCTAACTCCCGAGCCTTTCACACAATCCTAATGAAAATTCGCGTAAATTTACCTCGGACCCCATTTTTAATGTTTGCTAAATATGGAGCGGATCGGACTTAGTGAAAGAAAGTCCTGAGATCATACGGCACGTATCACTTGTACCGGGAATTTAAATTTACGCTGTACACGGGATGTAAGCAGCCGTGAAATATTTCTGGTGCATATATATTTCTTGTTTTCCGTTTAGTCTGTATCGCCGATAGCAAATAAATTACTTCTGAATGTTAGAACTGTGGACATTTCTGTCATCGATTTATTACTGACTAAATTTACGTTACTGATTTCGTTATTTCTACATTTATCAAAAATTTATCAATCGTGTTGAAATAAAACGGTGAAACAAAGAGATATCAACACGGCAAATAGTTTTCAACGCTGAAATACATTTGTTAAACGTAGGCGCTTTCCGGCTAATTTTGTAAATAACAAACGATATCCATTTATATATGTCTACCCTCTATATTATAAAATCAACCAGGCCTGCAACTGTCCGCCATTTTGTTAAAATGACCTTAGATCGATTTTAGAACATGCTAGTTAAGTTGCGCTTGCGATTCTGCGTCTGATGACATCTTTCCCGAATTGATTGGATAAAAACGCACAACTGACATAAATTCACTGCAGAAAGTGTATTGTATTTGGGATGCATTAATTCATTAGAAAAATTTCATAATAGTATACCATGTTTTTCTTAAAGCTTTTACGTGGGGACTATGAGTCACTTTTGTGAAGTTCTGCAAGCATTAACCCGGGTGTCTGAGCTCTGTGTGTGTGCCATTACGTAAGCGATCTCTCGCTTGCGGCCGAGAAAATTGGTCGCCATGGTCGCGGCCGCACTACCTAGCGGTCAGCGGCTAGTTAAATGAAAACCCTCGCTATGTGAAATTGAAGAGTCCAGTGACTTTTTATAGAAATATTCACGTGAAATTTCGAAAAAAAAATTGTTAAGATTTAAGATTCAGGCTGTAAAAGCGTAACGGTCATACGTAACATGCAATGCATAGTCCACGTAGCCTCATTCGTTAGAGTAATGTACGTTAAGTTTCATAGATACATATTAATATTGAAATAGTTTTTTTAAAAAGTTACAACGCCTTAACAGTGTTCAAATATATGCATTTAATTTAGTAATAATTTATAATGTAATATTAAGAATTTAATATTGAAAGTTTAATATAAAAGTCAACATCCCCCCCCCACCCCCCGATTCCCCAAATCGTAAAGTTATTTTACCTGCGTTTTTTGATTTTTGATCTAATATCTTGAATTACAACCTAGTACCCTTTTTAAACACTGTACAACACACCAGACCAATTCGTTTATTTTTAACAGTGTTATGAATTTTTTGGCATTTGAGATTCAATTGGCGTGCTTGACATGTACTGTAGAAAAAAAAATTCTAACTCCCGAGCCTTTCACTCAATCCTAATGAAAATTCGCGTAAATGTACCTCGGACCCCATTCTTATTGTCTGCCAAATATGCAGCGGATTGAACAATTTAAAAGAAATTCCTGAGATCAAACGGCGCGTATTGCCTGTACGGGGAATTAAAATTTACAAAGTACTCGGGATGTAAGCAGCCGTGAAATATTTCTGGTGCAATGTATATTTCTTGTTTTGCGTTTAGTCTGTAACAATGATAGCGTGTGAACTACTTCTAAATGTTAAAACTGTAAAAATTATTGTCATAGATCGTTTAACGAATAAATTTACATGTTACTGATTTCGTTATTTCTACATTTATCACGATTTTATCAATCCTGTTGAAATAAAACAGTCAATCATAATAGAAAACGACAAAAAAAAAAAAAAAATCTCAACGCTAAAATACATGCGTACAATGCCTCAGTCATTGTTTTAGGACTTCCCTTATTGTCGTTAACCGAATCCAAGATCCACACCTCAAAATTCTACTTTCGATTTTACCCAAGTATGGCATTTTCAAACTGACATTTCTTACACGGTTTAAATGCCTGGATCACCTAATTTAGATCTGGCCTTTCGCTCGATTTCAGTCAAATTTTCAGGGTTTATGCATTGTCATCTGAAGTTTGTACCGCCGCGACAATTTTTTAAAATTCACTTCCGATCGGAAGTTATCGTCTTTAAACAATTTTTAAAAGTCAATTTTGTCTGCGACGTTTCTCAAAAACGAGAAAAGATTTAGAGCTAAAATTTTTAGAGATGATAGATCTACCTTTTCTCTAGTGCACCTCGGTCAAGACAATATCCGCCGTCACTTCCGGTCGTCACCGGAAGGAATTCAAAAAATCGAATTTTTCAGCTTTTTCGTGTTTAAATATTTTTTGTAGGGTTGATAGTGACCCTTCTACTGATTCAGAATATAGCTCAGTCGATAGAGTCGTGGACAGTGCCCAGCCGTCCCGGGTTCAAGTCGCGAGTGCCAAAAATTTTTTTTCGTATTTTTTGTTTAGACTAACGATTTTATCTTTAAATTGATGGATTTTATCTCATTTATTCTAAAATCGGACGGAAGACCCACTCGTTGCTCGCAACGAGATCGCATCTAGTTATTATTATTATTAGGGTCTTCCGTTTCCAACGGAAGACCTCTTGTTATTCTTCGGTTTCTTTTTATTAGGGTCTTCCGTTTCCAACGGAAGACCCTCTTGTTATTCTTCGGTTTCTTTTGACATATTATTATTATACTTTTTCTTTTTTTTCTGACTCCTTTTCGGCTTCATAACTCAAAAAGTTTTCAACCGATTTCAATGAAACTTTCAGGGATTGTTGCAAGTTAGCGTCCCTCAAAGATATTAAAGTTTCAATGACAACCTCACTTCCGTTTTGACGTAACGTCATTTTTAAAAATTAAAAAAAGTCAAAATGTCCGGGGCTTTTCTCAAAAACTCTTTAAGATAGAGGCTTGAAATTTTCCCTGGTTATGATTTTGTCATTTTACCTCTGTAATAAGGCTGGAAATGAAAATCCGTAACTTCCGGTCGAAACCGGAAGTGAATCAAATTTTTCATAAAATAAAATTTTGATCAAATAAAAAACGTAGATATGTTTTGTAGAGCACATTCAGTTGAATCTAACACTGAAATCCGTTTTAAAATCGGACCACGCATATTAGAGATATTTGGGTTCAAAAATTGATTTTTCCGGAAATTTTGATTCCGCAGTCAAGATTTAGAAAATAGTGCAAAATTCACACTGAAAGTAACTTCTACTGAAAACAATTTACTGGTCATAAAACTTTTTAAAGAACATACAATTATATGCATATTGTGGAGTTCGCAAAGCTAAACACAAAACTGCATTCGTTATAAAATCGGATGATGAATTGTAGAGATAACGGGGTTTAAATATTGATTTTTCCGGAAATTTTGATTACGCAGTCAAGATTTAGAAAATAGTGCAAAATTCACCCTGAAAGTAACTCCTGCTGAAAACAATTCGTACATGTCATAAATTTTTAATTATTTATCTGAGTGTTTGTTGAAACGATTTCGTTAATTCGATTGATAATTGCGTTGAATGTGTAAAATTCCTTTGGAAAAAGAGAAAATTTTGTCAACAGGAATCATATCAAAACAAAGCAGCTGAAATTGAAGACACAGATCCCGATTCTTTATTTAACAGCGAAAAGCAATCGAAAGTCTTTTCTGAAATTTGGTAAGAGTGTTATTTAAATCGCAATATTAAGCCTATGTATGGCTTAATCGTCGCAGATCTTTCAGTTGTTGAATAATAGAACAACACGTGCAATCAGAGACATATATAATATGTTATTTATGTCTCTGGTGCAATGTAGATTAAATTGGATCATAGAAAGAATAATCTTACCGTGACCAGGCTACGCTCAGGGTCCGTAGGACATCTGTCATTTTAACGATAGAACATTCTATCTAATTAAACACAAACTTATTAGTTTTAATCGAAATAATTATCGTACGATCCACCATGTCAACTCGCCATGTTTTGACTGCGAAGAACAGCTGATAGCGGTGTGTCAACATTTTTAAAAGAGGCATGGCTTGCAATACGTCGATAGTGGGAAATTCAGCTCAACTATCGTATGAGAGATTATAAAGGTATCTTTCAATTCATGATATGTCCTGTTGACTTTTTCTTTTTAAAGTATCTGTACTTTTCAATCTAATCCGAGATTCCTCTGACTCCAACCTCCGCTTTTGACGTGCGTCACAAATAAAAGCGGGTGTTAGAGTCAGAGGAATCTCGGAATATTTTCTTTTCAGTGTATTTTCACGTGTATGTTATGCACATCACTCTTTTGAATTTCTATTTATTGTTTTGCTATGCATATGTATGTCTTATTGTGTATTGAACAACACATACACTGTAAAACAGTGCAATTAAAAGGGGTGGTGGTCCCAAGGTACACAAGAGTAGAATGTTGTAATTAGAGTTCATGTTAGCATGATGATAACTTTACCTTTATATTTGAATATAACAGATCTTTATCATATCGCCTTTCACTTAATTTATAAATTAAAAAACTCAGACAGGCTTGTGCTTAATTAAAAAAATATAATTGACATGGTAAATGTTCAATCTAATTAAAATGAGACCTTTCGTCTCGCTCTCTGTTAAGTGTTATATATGGTTGTCGCTCGTGAAAGAGCATGTAAAACAGAGTGCAAGATGAAAAGAACTTCATATTATATCAAGCTCAGATTTTAGGTTCATGTTCCCTAGCTGATATCTATAAAATATTATAATATAATATTTATATAATATATAAAGATTTAATTATTTCACAGAAGCATAGTAATTTGTTTGAGATTAGTTTATCTTTTATACATATTCATTCGTTTTAGATAAACGTTACATGCATATCACATCTACATTCAATCTAATTAAAATTAGATGTTAGATCCGCTCGCTTACTCGCTACACAAACATCTAACAACATCCCATGCAGGATCACGTCAGTGTGACCTTTCAAATATGAATAAACATTTCTGAATTATCCAATCAGATTCGTGTTTCTAAAATCAACTCGGTTGAAGTTTCAAATTGGCGTATGAAGAAGTGCTTCAGTTATTCAACGTTAAAAAGCTTAAAAGAGAACAAGAAGAGATATTGGGGTGCATTTTGGACGACATTTCTGAAGCATTTACTTCAAACGCCCGCGTTACACCCTTCGAGATCCGATCTTTCGGTTACTTTCCGTATACAATCTATCCTTTCTGTGTTCAGTTTTAGTTTATTTTGATAGAACTTGTGAATAATATCAGTCCCATCAGCTGTCTTTTCGTATTGGACAAACGAAAATCCACATATAATACAGGCATCTCCTAAAACACAAGTTTTCCTCGTTGTCATG
>WFKH01003881.1:68656156-68670936 GCA_016163765.1 Magallana hongkongensis
AGGTGGAGCTTGTATAAACCGGGAGTACAACGTATAAAAAAAAAAAAACATCGTGAGACAAAATTATTCCTAAAACAATAAAATGACATAACAGTTTGTTTTTATTTGAATTGGAAAGTAACATTAATGACAATTGATGAATATGGAAAACATACAGACATAGATGAAGATACACCAAGCAGAACTTTAGGGAACCCAAACAAGTCATACTACCACGTGACCATAGCAATACTAATGGAACAAATGTTCCATACATTCAATTTAAATATTCATAATTTTACAAATTGTTTTCTTTTATTTTATTTTCAGCATATGGTGTACACATTATTATAATTCAATTACAAAAAGTGATAGACATAATTGATTATCTAGAGCTTTTTGGCCAATGAGAAAAGTTTACGATGAATTGCCAGCCTATATAAAAAAGAAGAGTGAGCATTTCCCAAGAGTAACCGGTAGAAGATGACCATGTTGCTACATTCCTTTGTTGTGAGTATTTATTAGAACTTTTTAGAGAGATTTATTTTAAACGATAATTATTTCTTCCAATAAAGTTTATCACAATTTTTATCAGTTTCATTCAAAGGAAACCTCATCTTCCCTAATATAATTGTTGGATAAAAACATTTTTTATCAACTTTTGTCCACTCAAAACCAAGAAAGAGAATAGGAGAGTGCTATTATTTTAAGCACAAAATGATATATCTAAAGCTGGAAGTGTTGTATTAATTAACTTATGTTTATAGAAATGAATATTCCAAAACTATAGCATTATACTTTAAATTTGATAAAATAAAATAAAAAGGACATTTTGATTTTTTTTTTTATAAATTTAATTCGTTTGACTGCTTTTTAACTCACATCCTTCTTCAATACATTGGCGTGAATTAAACGTAGTATATTGATGACATTATAGTAAATTTGAAATCGAAGAGTAATTATGTATCAACTTATATTGTGTTTCGTTTCACCACTTTATCAAAAATGTGTCTAGGCAACTGATGTGTCTTATACAAAAATCTATTATAAAAGCAAAGTTATGTCTGTTATGTATAGATTTATTGAGATGAAGGATATAGTAGTAATAGTTTCATTCAAACTGCAGTGGTTTCTAGAAAAAAGTTTTAAAAATATAGAGAAAATGTGTTTTTATTAATTTAATTGATATCAATTATTATACCATACTTACAATGTATTCATCAAAAAAAGGTTTTGGGTTTATTTTGTTTATTTTGTAGGTTTTTCTACTCTTTCTAGATGTATCTCTGGCGATTAAGGAACTAAGAAGAGGTAAGCGTGTGACCAATAATTTAACTGATTGATGAGTGATTTGTTAATCATCGTAACGTATTCGATGAATTATGGTTGATTATCGTAATATAATTTACTGATAATTGATATGTTGATATCATCGTAATGTAAGCGATTAATGAGTTATTTGTTGATATCATCGTAATGTATTCGATGAATAATGGTGATCATCGTAATGTAATCGATTGATTAATGACTTGTTGACATTGATCATCGTAATATAATCGATTGATTAATGACTTGTTGATATCATCGTAATGTAATCGATTGATGAGGGATTTGTTAATCATAATAATATAACCAACTGAATAAAGATTTATTGATCATTGTTACGCAATCGATTGATTTAGGATTTATTGACCATCGTACCGTAATCAATTGATGAATGATTAATTGTCTCGTGATTATGTCGTGGACTTATACATGTATTTATGAAGTGATATAAATAGAATGTGTAAACGTATGCTGGGATCACCTCAACAAAGTAAACTAGGTTTGTTAGACTACAAAGACAGTCGGTCAATGTCTCAACTTCTAATTAAAGTAAGCATAAATGGAAAACTGATTATAATTAAAAAAGTAACACGCTACAATTAACGATAATTGATCTGATTGATGTTAACAGCTGGAGGAGGGGGCACCTGCTTCAATGACCGCCGATATTGTTATAAAGGGAAAAGATGCATGGATTCTGATGGTTCTAGCTATTGTCTGTGTCCATCTGGCTGGGCAGGGACGCATTGTGACACACAGGGTAAGCACATGTACAGCCAGTTATCCTGCTGATGTTTTACCTGCAAAATAACCAAAATTAGTTTTATATGCAATTATATTTTATTTTTTTTTTTTGGGGGGGGGTGGGGGGGGTGGGGGTGGGGTTATAATAAAAATGAGTACATTATAATGTGCATATCTAATAAAAATAATTGAACTATATTTTGAAAATATTTTTTAATCTTTCGTATAAATGTATTATACATGCATTTTTATTACGCTAAATATTATGTAAATTTCCCAAGAGTCAGAGATGCCCTGCTACAGTAATCCATGTCAAAACGGAGGCACGTGCACTGACTCGTCATCCGATTCCTACACGTGTTCCTGCTCACCCGGCTGGATGGGTGAGGACTGCTCAGGTAAACTTAGTGTCCTAAAAATTTGTAAAGTTCGAGTAACTTTAATAATATTTTTTTTTTACGGCGCGACCGTTGGGGCGAGAGCAGCATGAATTATTCATATCTCGCATCATTGTCAACTATGTGTTATTTTGAATATCAATTATTATCAGAGAATTTTTGTGTGTGAGATAGATAGGAAACTAATGTATCTAAGTTAACAAAATATTCCATAGACTTGCTCCACCCTAAAACCGTCCTTTATGTCCTTTATATATTTTTGGAAAGAATAAATCACTTATCAGTGTGTAATTTTTCTGTAATTTGATCAAATCTGTAAATAATAAATATATAATATAAAAATTTCAGTAAAAAATTCTGCTTGCTCTTCTATGCCGTGTCAAAATGGAGGGATATGCACTGACGCAGAAAATTCGTACATCTGTACGTGCGCCACAGACTGGTCTGGACAAGACTGCACAGGCAAGCTAACTTATAAGTGTTTTGTTATCTCAAAAAAAAATCCTCTGTGATTGAACTTCATGTTATTTAAACATGATCTAATGGTTTAAAAATAACTTTTGAATCAAATTAAAAATTTTATATATAGTATGTGTTGTTCTCTTTATGTTATAATATTTGAACTAATCAATACCCAATCTATTATTGATCATAAATGCTTGTGTGATTTGTTAAAGACATTGAACAACCAGTATAAGGTTATTTGTGATTTTTGTTGCTGTAGATTTTAGTGGAAGTTTTACAAACGAGTATCTTATGTTGATCATGTGGAACCACTTCTATGCTGACGAACATTCATCCTACGTTTATCTAACAACAAACTCCCCTACGACTGTCCAGCTCTCTTAAAATTCTTCCGACAGCCTAGACCCCGTCTTAAAATCACAAATTGATCGCAATGTAAGCTTTACGTCCGAGTTGAAAATCGTTTTTCCACCAGAACTGCAAGGGCAAATACTTCAGAGAGAGGCAAAGGCCGTGCGTATCAAATCTACTGAGCCAATCAGCGTCGTGCTCTTTGACAACGACTACCATTCGTCTGACGACAGTTCCATGATTTTGCCCACAGATAAGCTCTCCACTTCTTATACGGTGGTCTCAACTCAACCGCTACGTCCTCGACATCCTGTCTACTCCAGCGTGTTTGGCATCGCTTCTCTGAATGAAGACACAACTGTTACAATTAAATTCAAGTTACTGGATAACTCATACCCTATAACTATTAACGGAAAAAATTACAGCGATTCGGACACTTTGGAAATGTCACTTAATAAACTTGAGACTTTTCAAGTTGGACACAATACAGATCTGACAGGAACGACTATTGAATCTTCTAAACCAGTGGCTGTTTTCTCCGGAAACAGATGCAACATGTTTCCTGGATCAATGTCTTGTAGTCATTTAATGGAGCAACTCCCACCCACTGCCGAGTGGGAAGATTTCTTTATTGTCCCCGCGGACATCAACAGTAACGGCTCTCTGATCCGCATCCTTTCGGCGTATAATACGACGATCACTATTAAGAAAAGGTCCCAAACAATTAAACAAGATGTCATTATAGGCATACCGTACGACATCAACACAACAATGAGCGAAACAGTTGTCATTGAAAGCTATAATAGGCCGCTACTGGTTACTAATTTTGTTAGAGGAAGCTACGTTGACGCGAATACAGGCGACCCGTACATGATTGTTGTCCCGGGTTACTACAGCTTCAAATCCCAGTATAAGGTGGTGATTCCAGACGGATATCCAAAAAATTTCATCACTATAATGGCCTTCAAAGATGCGGCGCAGAGTATTCTAATAAATGGGCAAAATGTCGATCCGAACATGATAATTGTTCAAGAAAACGTCATAATAGTCGGCATTGCTTATGATGTTATCACTCTTGAGGTTTCCCCAGGATCAATAGAAATCAAGCACACGTCTCCTTTTGGTTTGGTCGTCAATGGCTACAGATCTCTCGATTCTTATGGATTTGTAGGAAACATCTATAACGTCGGAAACTACCCTGGTGTGGGTTAAGAGAAAGAACAGGATATCTTTACAATAAGCTTTAAATGTATTGTTTTCCTCTCCAAATAAATCTTGAAAGTAAATATTTCTAAAACGTGTTATATTTTCTTCACTTCACATTACATGTTGATAAGTACGTCCAAACAGGGTTTTTTTCAAAACTGATTAGTTGTTTCGATTTTTTTCTAATCCAGTCCGAATTCTCGGGCCTCTAAATAGTAGAATTTATTTGTTAAATTCATTTTGTTTCGACAAACTAGTTGTAGACGAAATAATTATGATATCACATTAGAGATTTCCCATTCACTGTGACTAATTGAGGTCCTAAATTCAATGGGAGACAGGACGTTGATCACGTGACTTTTTTTAATTAAACGACACATGACGAAAAGTCTTTATTTGAGAATTAGGGGTAGAGACGATTCCTACTGTAATGTCTCCGTTTTTTTTAATATATTATTTAGCACATGCTAAGGTTGATATTTAAAAACATAATTCAATTAGTATTTTTATTGTGCCATCACATTCTGTTAAAATTTAGAATCAAAATCTTCGAAATCTGAAGAGTTGATTTTATCAATATTTTATATTAAAATGATAATGGTTTATATATTTTAAAAGAAAAATTTTGTGAATAGTTTTTAAAAGTATTTCTGAACTTAAAATTATTCCAAAAAATTTGCAAATAAATTGAAAGATAAAAAAATTCAAAAATAGTATCCTGAAAATGAACACTGGATCAATCAACATTATGAATTATAGAGAAAACAACCCATTAAAGTGTAACCATTTAACAATTCATACACAGCTATTGAATCAGGTATTCGTTTAGTAATTTTATATTTATAACGTGAAAATGACGACAAAAGGATATGATCTAACGGCGTATTCATTTCTGAGTGTTTTTATAGATTTAATCATTTTTCGATATATCAAACGGGGCTCAAACTCAAGTCCAAGATGATTGGTACCATTTGAAGTCGTACCCTGGAGAAGTCGTACTCATGTATAGAATACGAGTTATTAAAATCATGTTCTCCTTCGTTTCACTCACCCGAAAATAAATTATTTCTATTCTAAGTATTTTTCAAACACAGAATTTACTATTATAATGTGTGTGCTATCAACGAGTTAATTTGGCGTAATGTACATTTAACATGCGACTTGATTAGCGTTGAACTGGACATAAAACATATTTTATTGAATAAATGCAATAGACATGGAAAACAGGCATAGCCTATGTATGTCATCTCCTTGTATAACAGGTCAAGTTACATAAATTTTATAAGTTTATCGTATAATATACATATCTAGCTATATTCATGTATTTGATAAATAACATAAGTATATTGATAGTGAATTTAAAGCTATAACAATTTATGAGTATCTAAATGTTAATACTCTGATCTAGTTATACACATGTAATTGATAATAGTTAGAGTATTATCAATGAATTGAATATATATAAATATATAAATTATGCTTAAATACAAAAGGACGTTTTAAAAATCTTAAGAAGTAAATAATAATTTAAAAAAAAGAAGATAAAATATATACAGTCATTATATTATTTAATTGTCACAGCCTTGATAAAGTTAAGGATAACACCCAAAAGTCAATGAAACTATAACTTAAACAAAGTCACAGTACCAAATTCTCTTTGTGGATATAATAAATTCATGAACAATGTAAAATAATACCACAGTTTAATATATATGTATACTGGCTTTTCCCCCTTAAGAGAGTTTCAACACCAATATTATTTTGGTATTTACTAGTATATTTCTTTCAAAATTATAATATGGACACTTCATAAAATAATGATTAGTGTCTTCTATATAATAACTACATTTTTTATAAAGGATTTTTTAAGTGGATATTAAGATTGCTAGCATTATTTATAAGTTGACAATGTAAAATATTTTCTTTCAAGCTACCAATATTGAAAAATGTACAAGAATTTTTAACTCCCAAGCTTTTAAACTTTGTTTTAAAAATTGGAAATGAAGGAGAGTTTTTAACATTTTCACTAAGATTATTCCAAATCTTAATAGCTGAAGGGAAAAAAACTGTTATAAATGACACAGTTTTACAAATTGGTAAACAAATGTTTTTAAATCCTGGTCTGAAACTGTGTGTATGATGAACTGGGAAAAATGGATGAATTACTTCATACAAATAATCTGGTGCTATACCATTAACAATCTTATACATTTATTGTAGTTTATGTTTTGTTCTTCTAAGATGTAAGGGTTCCCAGCCCAGTTCATCATACAAACATGACCTAGATGAATTAACTCTAAGCCCAGTGATAATTCTTGCAGCTTCTACCTGTACCTTTTCAAGCAACTCTGCATTTGCTTGTGTACAATTATCCCAGACTATGTCAGCATACTCTAGAATAGGTCGAATAAAAGCAAAATAGATTTTTTAAAGGGAATTTCTATCTATGACATGTTTCAATAATCTAAGTATATTTAACCTCCTGCATGCCTTCTCACGTATATTTGTTATATGGTTAGTCCAAGTTCCATCAGCCTGAAAATGTAGTCCTAAATGTACATGAGCATTTGGTTGTTTTATATAATCACTACCATAGTCAAATTGTATGCTGTGATAATTCCTCTGTTTTTTTGTAAAATAAGCATTAATTGTTTTTCACTAATAAGATCAACAGCCAAAAATTTGGAAAAAAATTTAATTTTTTTTTCAAGAACCTCAATAAAGGAGGGACATAGATGGAGTAATAATATTATTATCAACAATAGCTAGCAGAGATGTATCATCGGCAAATAATCTAATGTTATTTGATATGCCATCAGAAATTCATTAATATATAACAAAAAACAGAAAGCATTGTCCCTTGTGGTACACCAGCATGTATAGTTTTATAAGTAGATGAAAAACCTTCTAAATTCACTCCTTGTTGTCTTTCGGTAAGAAAATCATCAATCCACCCCAGGATATTTACAAAACCTCAAGATTTTAAAGGTTAAATATCAAACCCTAGCTTATGCCACACCCTATCAAATGCCATTGAAAAATCACAAAATATAAAATGTATGTCTTTACCTTTGTCAAAGTTTGACATAGTATTATCATAAATTTCCACCAATTGATTAACAAAAGAATCCCCTGATTGAAAGCAAGATTGGTATTGAGACAACAAATCATGATCCTTAATGTAGTAAGACATATATTCAAAAAGTATCTTTTCCATAATCGTACTTATAGAACTGGTCAAAGATATTGGCATGTAGCTAGTAGGTTCCTGCGGGCAGCCTTTATTCTTAAAGATAGATGAAATCTGTGCTTGTTTCCATAACTATAGAAGGGCTTTATTATTAACTGAAATGTGAAATAATTAGAGGTTTATGTAAGGAATGTCGGGTCTCCTTTAATAGCGAGCGAAGCTAGCTATAAGAATCAGTGCGCACGAAAAAGAACGAGCTAAACCTACAGATTCATCAAGAATTTTTTTAGCAGCATCCCATAATGCTCTCTAATGCTTTCTACCGTTGTGCTATGCCAACAATGGCTTATATTTAACTCTTAATTTACGGTTTCTTAAGGTTTGAAGACACGTTTTGATTATCGCACAAGCTTTGGTGAGACCCAAAAGATTTTTTACACGCTTCCATTCCTTCATATTGAGTCGAGATACGTAAACAAATGATTATAGCTTTTAACGTTTAATGTCATAGTGATCTCGCGCTTTATTTCCGGCTGTAAAGGATGACTGCACTTAAGGACATGCGATATTTGCGAGAAAATAAACTTTCAAAAGAAGAATTTTTCTTTCAATTGCAGAAATAGTTAACATCTAAACTGCAACTTTACGTAATTGCGTTAAATAAAAGTATGTTGTTACCAAGTACGAATTTGTTTTCATAGGCGGGGGTCATCAAGATTTCTTGAATCTCTATATGATAATGAGGACGCCCACTTTTATACTGACTTCATGCATAGTCAGCGCATGTTTGTCTATTGTTCTCCGTTTAACAGTAGTTGTATATTTGCATTATCAAAGTTATGTCAAAGGGAGATTAATAGACAAACATGCGCTCATGGTTTAAATGATAAAAAAACTGCTTCTTCTTACTTTCGCTTTCCCTGTTGTAACCAAGGGTTGATGCATGTTGAATATTATAATTCACCACGTGATTTCTCACCTCAGGTAACTTTGTGAATACAAAATTCTATCACGTGACGTGTAAGGTAGCATGTTATGTGCTAACTAGGACAATGTTTTCGAACACGTTAAGTTGATACACATTAATTTAAAGTCTTCTGTACTAACATGGGCGTGGTCTAATTGTTGAAACCATAGTAAATAGTAGACTTGTACCATATAGAATAGAAAGAGCTATGGTGAAAAAGTGATCACATAAATTTTTATACATGGCATTGTTATTCATGCTAGTCTAATTTTAGTACCATTCTGATAATGTCAGCTCCACCTCTCATGCATATTAATATCAATCTTATGTTTGATCAAGGGCAGATAAGCGAAAATTCTCCTTTTTTCGAAAGTTGTAAGGAGGAAAACATAGAACGAGCTTATTGTATCACAGTCTAAAATCTTAATTCATGTTGGAAACTGACTAGACTCTTTAAAAAATTTAACAAAAGTGATATTAGGTTAAGAAATAAACGCAACAGAAGCGACCGAAAAGGGCCCAAAACCCGGCGCTAAGTGCAGTCATCCTTTAGAGGTGGATCAATGCGTGTATAAACTCTTTCAGTATAAACTGCGATACCTGCCTCAGATGATTAGTTTTTAATTTTTTTTTGTTTTGATGGAGAGATTATATCTATACAAGCAAGAGCAATATTTTTAAGGTAAGAATAAGTAGGGAAGAATAAAAAAAAATATATCGCTATCAAAGTTACTGCCTCGTCATTTTGAACTAAATAAAAAAGAATAAAGAGAAAAAAAAACAGTTAATAAATCTATGTAAATATTGCATATTGTCAGACCATTCAATTGGAAAATGGAAAATTACAGCCCTACAAACAGAGACTGGGGACATGGATACAACATATGTATTTAGAATGCAAAAATAAACAAATTTAAAAAAGTATGAACTATGAAAAAAATAAAAGTCAGGAAACAACAAGGTACAAAATTCTTTGATGTTAGTTGATGAATATCTAAATATCACTTATTTGACAACGATGCAAGGTATGTGTAATTCTTGCTTTTTGCTGCGTTTGCCACAACGGAAGCATCGTAAAGCATTTTTTTCTTGGAGATATACCATCTGGTCCACATGGTAAAGAAGTGTCAAATATACTTAACTGATCAAGAACATCCTGACCACTTATTTCAAAATTAGGAAAGTTATATTCTGGATATGCAGGACCATGTTCAGACAAGTTTGGTTCATTTTCAATATGTGAAATACTTGAAAAGAATGTATTTAGGTCTTCTGCCTTATCAATGGGATGAATCAGCATTCTACCATCATGTGATTTGATAGAGGGTAGGGGAGAATTTTGTGACTTTAACCTGCTAACAGATTTTGCTATGCTCCACCACTTTCCTGGTGGAATGGACTTATCAAACAGTTGTGAAACCAGTTTGGCTTTATATTCTCTCATACTCTTTTGCACCAAATCCATAGCTTCATTACGTTACTGTAGAAATGTTTGCCAATATATTGGATTTTTTGTAATTTTTGCTTTTTTGTGTATACGTTTTCTTTGCCTCATTTTCCTTTGTATTTCTGTAGTAATAAAGGGCTTATCAGTAGGGCGTATTGTAATTTGTTTTGTTGGTATATGTTTGTTTATAACATGTAAGACGATAGATGTAAAGTTTTGATATACATCATTAATATTACTAAAGTTAAATAAAGAATTCTCCCAATTGATATTTATTAGGTCATCATTTTAACCTTGATAATTTGCCGTATTGTAGTTTCTAACTATTCGATGAAATGCGTGTTGTTTATATGTTAATTTTGAAATTTCTATCGTAACAAGTTAGTGAGTACTACATATAGGTTCATATACAATGTAGTGAAGTGAATATCTTGTTAAGCAAAATGAATTTCCAAATAATACAAAGATCACCCAAAATTTAAGATTCCAGATTATTTTATTTTGACCAAGAAAATGGGAATAAAGGGAACCAACTAATCTTTATAATTTCAAATTCATAAAAAATACCGGTATGTTTATTATCTTTTATATTTTCATATCCTCAAAAAATCACTTTTTTAAAAGAAATATATATGCGTAAAGTGGTATTGGACACCTATATATATTAATGCAAGCGAGATATAAACCCTTGAAATGAGCCGGAACCCCTGAGAGCCACTTGGTGGTACACCCTACAGTCCAAATTTAAGACCGGGAAATAATAGCCCTATAGGTCCCCTACACTGCCCTGTTATCCGTTTGATGCACACTTCAAAGATAAGGGAGATAATGGTCCACTTTGAGCCCCTATATCATTGTGAAATGCTAAAAAATGCCAAAGTTCGGGTGGGCGTACTGAACCCTTTTGGAGGTCATAGGCGCCCCCTTGCGCTTGTTATGGATACCTCTTGAGGTCCTCTACTTAAACCAAGTGTTTCCAAATTCTTGTGATCAAACTCGCGTGAGCTATAATACCCCTGAAATGAGCCAGAACCCCTGGGAACCACTTGGTGGTACCCCTACAGCCCAAATTTGAGAAATTTGGGAAATAATAGCCCTATAGGTCCCCTACACTGCCCTGGTATCAGTAATGGTCCACTTTGAACCTCTATATCATTGTGAAATGCTAAAAAATGCCAAAGTTCGGGTGAGCGTACTGGTCTCTTGTATATATCTTAACAATTTTTTCTCGAAGGTTTACGTCAAAACATGGCTGACACAAAATAATCCCATATTAACCTCTAGATTCTCTTGTTTTGGTTTTGATTTGTGACAGAGGCTAATTTTTTATGAGAATAAAATCACAATGCAAGATGTCTGATAGTCCCGCTTTTGTAACAACTAGACTATTTTTCTGAATTCTCGATGCATGTTATTTCCGGAGAGAAGTAAACAGACCCGGGATCGATTTTTAAGCACAAATTTAGACAAATTCCAATATTCAATTGAATTTCATTAAACACAAACGCATTTATAATTCTTATCCAGGCGAGCTTTACTGCCTCCGAATTTGTCAATGCTCATAAAAATTATTCATGCATATATCTTCTTGTTTTTAATTAAATTATGCCGATAATAAAGTAAAATATAATTTTCTGTTCGTGTACTCTCAGTACTTTGATGATTTTCCTTATTGGCTGCTAGCTTCTACGAGCTTAGTGGCTGCTGTTAGTGGCTGCTAGCTTCAGCCTGGTAGTTGATATATATGGCACGCAAAATTCACAAAAATGAGCTAAATATAGTTTCACATTTGATAAATTATGTTTATCGATTACGAACCGCAAACTATATTTAACGATTCGTTAACTATAGTTTTCATCTGTAAAACTATATTTAATGGTTGCAAACTATAGTTAACGAATGATAATCTAAGTTTATCTGTCTGCAAATAACGTTAACAATAGATTTTGCTGATAAATATAGATTCACATCTGTAAACTATAATTTACATTCGTTAACCATAATTAATTAAGAGTTGTTAATCATAGTTTCACAATCATGAAACTATTTTTATCAGATAAATTATGTTTTGCAATCGAAAATGGTTGTTTTCAGTGTTAATTATAGTTTTACACTTCTGAAACATGGGTAACTGCGTTAACTATGGTTTACAAATGTAAAATATAGATTATCTTCGTTAACTATAGTTTACAACCATATTAAACCTAGTTTATCGCTTGTGAAACTATGATTAGCTCATTTTTGTGAATTTGGCGTGCCATAGATATCGATTAATGAAACGCTGAACACATGCATGCAGAAATTACTTCGATAAAATACAAAGAAATTTTATGTTTTTAAATCAGAATTTCTTCTTTCTTCCTTTTTTAATACGTAAGTCAAACGATTGTTTTCGCGTGAAATTATTATAGAGTACATCGCAATCTTCTTAGAATTGTTACTTTTTTTAACAAATAACATTTTACGAAAATTTGCACTTCATGAATAGCAACCATTTTGTAACCATTTTGCATTTTTTTCTTTGCACGCTCTTGTTAAACACAACCTGAAGCGCAATGGCTGGTTTTTTTTTTCTGGAAAACCTGCTTCCTGGGTCTAAAATCACATGATGGAATATCTCCCACCGATCAGCAAGTGGAATAAACTGGTATACTGTTCTTCCGGACTTCAATAGCAACGGTTCTCTTCCGGACTTCAATAGCAACGGTTCTCTGCCGGACTTCAATAGCAACGGTTCTTTGATCTGCGTTTTGTCAAAGAAGAATCCATCCGGGCGAATTTAAGACTCCAATGTCTCAAACTATCTTTCTTAAAACACAGCTGTGTCTGAGCGAATTCATGACGGGGCGAAACTGTTTGCAAGTGTAAAAGGACGAAAATTACACTGGGCGAAAATAACCTTATATACAGTACTGCAATACTAATATTCCAATGAAAAAACGATTCGCCTCCACTTTTAAGAACGTAATCAAGTATATATTTACTAAAATAAAAAAAGTGAGTCTCACATTATACTTTTAATTAAATATACTTTTCTAAAATGGAATTTGAAATATTTTTGTTTTCTAAATGGTTTGCACATTTCCGAGTCTAACTTAGATAAGCAGAACCAACCAAACAACAAAAACCGCATGCAACCAATGCAATGACCTCACAATCAAACAAAGGTATTGCGTCTTTTGTTTCAGCAGTAAAATAACATAAATCATTTATTTTTAGAGAGTGTGATAAATACACCCCGACTCCTATAATTTACGTAAAAACAACGATCTCTTGGTAGGAAATCAACTTTGACAGAAACATGAGTATGTACAATAAATTACATGGACAATGAACAGTCATTGATATGATTACATATCAGAATGAAGATGTTTACCTGCATGGAAAGGATTCATAAATATTAAAACTTTGCAATATATATTCATGATTACTATCAAAAACTTAACAGCAACCAGTGATTGTAAGGACGAATATAAAAATTAGTAACTGTATCAAATCGTTATAAATGGAACATTGAAGCAGATATAATTAAGATTTTTTAAAATCATTGTTTCTGAAATCAAAATCTAACATATGGCAAGACTGTCTTAAGAATGAAGTTGTCCTCTCTTAATTGTGTAGTGTAACGTTGCACCATTTATAATGCCTATAGGTTAAAAATCAAACATTCGAAGATTTTTTTTTCAAAAAATAAAGCATTGACCTTGGATATCGGTTAAAACTAATGTAGTCCAAAAGATAAATAAACAAAAACAAACAACAATTTGGTTATCTGTTCGGGTTTTCGTTTTCATTCATTATTAGAAGAATTGGCAGGTTTTAATTTAAAGTGATATAGCATACTGAATTTCAAAGAAATTCTCTTAATATTCTTAACTCTATTTCCATTTATATCACAGCCATCACAGTCAAAAATAATCATATTGAAAACATAAGTTATCATATGCAAAAGAACATAAAAATCCTAACTGAAAACACAATGACCATTCTGTAAAAGAGGTAACCGTTTGATAAGGGTATATGACAATAACACGGTCCTTCATCAGCATTGTGTCAATGTAATCTATAACAAACTGAAACCGAACCCTTCAGCTGATTTTAGTCAGAAACACCATTTTATTTTAGTGTATGAGATGACCAATATACTAGCATGGAACTATTTTCATTCCGAAGCTAGCAGCACACATATTGAGATTTTATCTGAAAATTTCACCCGCTTATAATAAATCTCATGTGTTGCCATTATTTTTTTAAATTTTGAAAACCAACATTGAACAAAAGATGCTCAAAATAATGTGCTTAACGATATTCAACCATAATTTCTTTGTTATCCGGCCCCTAAAAGGAGTTATAGGAGTTGGCCCCTAATGCGATCTTTTCCAGATATCTCGAGAACGGTACATAATTTGTAAACACTTATTGAATTAAATGTGTTTGAAATGACAAGAGCTTTCATTTAACATCAAGAAAAAGGGGTTAGCCCTTCAAATTAGGGGCCAAAATGGCTATGAAGTCTTTAAGTAACAACCTTCAACTGCGAAATATTTTGTGATACGTTATAGAAGCAATTATGTTCATCGTAACCTTGTTTATCTATGCATGATAAAATTTTGCTCCTGTGGTACGTAATTAAGGATTTTTAGGGGCCAGAAGTCCAAAATTTTTATCATCAATATCTTAAAATGGAGAAAACTTTTGAAATGCAAT
>WFKH01003881.1:68696714-68710105 GCA_016163765.1 Magallana hongkongensis
TTAACAGTTAAAGGTAAGAGTTATCTCTGAATCTAACAAGATGAAAAAACACAGATTATACCAGCTTATCTGTCCTCATGGTTTGTTTGTCAACACAGCAGATAAGAAATAAGGTAATCACTCGTTGTATATAAACAAATGGACACCGCCAACTCTTCACCGGTCCATGCTGAAGTAACACAGAGTTTTTGACATTGACTGTGTACACCTTGGGGACTTTTTTTATGAAGTCTGTACAACACTGTGTGACTTTAAATATCACTCACTTGTCGCATGATTCCATCAGCTGGCAGGAAATGGGAGAGAAACAATGAATATAACAACCAATATGATAACACGAGTCCCTGAGGGAGTTTCTGGTAGATTACATGTGTGCTGTAGGGTATGAGTTAGTGTGTACATATATTTCTCTTATTACACACCTACATGGACAACGTGTGCAGTGTATGATCCTGGTAAAATATTTGTATCGTTCATTAACACACTAAAGTCGGACTACCTGGCTCACCGCCATAACATACGTACAAGTCAATATGAATCTGGGCCAAGTGCTGAATGAATGAATGAATGAATGAGAAGGAATTGAAATCAAAATAAAAAAAATATTATCTGTGCTTCTGAATTCAACAAAATACGTAACACAGCAGTTTGACGTTTCCATACAAAATATCTATTAACTAAAGCATAATACCTAGGTAAAAGAAAATAATTACCCGTAGACTTTTTGTATCCCAATGTTATTTGGTGCATATTTCTTAAAGATATTCCAATGATTGCATTCAATGTGTTAGTTTCATATTAATTAAGTTTACTTATAGGTTATAGTGTTACACCGGAACACTCTTATATCTAGCTACATGTATGTATAATATACCGGTACTTAAATATCAATCTATCATCTCAAACTTGCAATAAACTCATCAGGATGTCATATTATATATTATACTGCTACACACACATAATACATGTAATATCTATACATAACAGTACAAACTTATAAGTCTTTATACACCACCAATCTTTTAACTACATCTGTAACTTATCTAATTACAGCTTCATAAGCCTTCATTTTGATTCCTCAAACCTCGATCTTTAAAGATCTCTAAAGATGTTTTGTTCCAACAAGTTAAACATGTTATTTATAATAAATATTAAGATTTTATATACAATATATGTCGAAATGAAGATAGGTATCATATCAGAAGTCCAGCTCTTTTTAAAAACCTTAGTTTATTTGAAAAAAAAAATATTTGCCAAAGTTAATTTTTGCAATATTATTACAATTTACATGATTTATTGCACAATTTTTCAACATCACCATCCGAGTACTTTCATGTTGCTAATGCAACTGATAAATTTTTTTAGCCGTTTTGTAACATGATGATAAAGTTAGGTTGTTTTTAATCATCGCTAGAGCAGCCATGCAGTTTTTGTTAGTTATCGAAGCTCTTTTCGTTTACGCACTTATCAATTTGTATGTTTGGTGATTTTAAATTGTAACACAATACGAAAAAAGTAAAATTTAATGCAATTTACCTTTTAATAACAATAAATTTCCATGAAAAACACAAATAAACATAAAAAAACAAAATATCACTTTTTAAGTATCATCCAAACATCCAACTTCGGAGATAAATACCTTTCTTAAGTGCAAATAAACCCTATTTTGTGCAAATACAATTGATAGTAAATTATATCCGGGGTCTCTTAAAACATGTTAGAAGTCTGCCAACACATGCAGCACTTTGCAAGATAATTTCTTGTAGACCCCACGTTTTCATCGAAAAATCGCCATATTTTGTACAAGTAGGCATGCATAGACTCCGAAAACGGAGTCCAAAATGCTTTCAGAAATTCACTTCCGTTGACTCCGTTTTTGGAAGTCCGACTATAGACTGGTTATACATAGCCTCAAAATTTTTAGAACTTCGGTTGCAATTGCGCTGAAAGAGCAACATTTTGAACGGTGATTTTTTCATGAATTGTTTTCAGATCAGTTCAAAGTTGAAAATTACTGCTGCACCTTTTCTATGAATGTCCATTTTAATAACATGTTTAAGAAAAAAGTATTCATGATTAAGTGGTTAAGTAGCTATATAATATAGTAGCTATATAAACCTACTTCAGGTAAGCAAATAAAGCTATGTAGATAATTCAAGCCACGTAGCTAAATTTATATAGTTATTGTACTGGACCTGTTTATTTTCTTGGACTCAAAGTGGATCGAATTAAGAGCTCATGCTCACTGCTGTATTCAATTTATCATGCACAACCATGCACGGATCAAGCAATTTTTTCCAGGGGAGGGGAAGGTCCAATGGATATCTATGTTTGCCAGTTTGCCAGGGAAGGGGGGGGGGGGGGGGGGGGGGGGGAAGTGATGATACCTGATGGCTATTATCGAAAATTTACATAGTAAAATTATGAATCCCCCCCCCCCCTTTGATTCGCGCATTTTGACAACGGTATCAGGAGAAAACGTACCCAGGAGAAAACGTACCCAATTTCTAGGGTACGTTATCTCTAGGAGAAAACGTACCCGGGTACGTTTTCTCCAAGAGAAAACGTACCTTACGAAAAATCATAAATATACTACTTAATAGTTTTTAATGCTTTTAAATACTATTTTACATCATAAATATTAAGGAAATTAAGTATGAATTTTATAGATATATGAATTTATATATTTAAAGGGTTTGGACATATTAATTAGTTTTCAAATGCTACTTTAATGCTTAGCTCAATCCATAAATATATAGAAATTCATTTTATAAATAATATCTTTATAATAATTGTAGCAACTTTTATTTTAGTACGAATGACCTGTCATAACGTGTTATCAGTCTACTTCTTCTAAGTTTTCCATTTACCGTTAGCCTTACCTATTTGAGTATCTCTATGCGAGATCCTCTGATTGCCTTTTAATTATAGTGATAATCAATTAAATACCTGAGCAGTTATCATTATGTAATATTATGTATTGCCTCCCCACGCTAAGGGGGTAGAAATATTCACTCCCCACACATGCATTATACATGTCAGTGGTGTCGGAAGCAAAATTAAAAGTGGGGGGGGGGGGGGGGGGTAGACTTATTGCAATTAAACACTAATTATTTAACGGTTTCGTTTATCGTGGATTAATTGCTGACGTAGTCAAGTGAAGTCGTACCCAAGCAGACTCGTACCCAAACCATATAATAATCCATTTGTCCGGTGGTAAACAATGATGATTGGGTTGTAAATGTAAAAGATAATCTGTTAAGGTTAGGTTTTGATATAATTAAAATAATTAAGAAATTATGAGAAAAATGAATGAAGAATTTTTGATAATATAATGTCATCTCCTATAAGTTTGCCAAAAGTCTAGGTCCCTGTATCAATATTTGATAGAAAATTTCGGTTTACATGCAATCTTTTCTATAAAAAACGATTAATTAGATTGACAAATTTATAAATTCTTCTCACTCTTTGAAGGCAGGCATAATATTATAATTGAAGTCATTTTTTTACTCGACAATTTGATTACAAGTCTGTTTGGGTACGAGTCGGTTTGGTTACGAGTTGACTGTAATTCTTGCTGACTAATTAAACTGCTCAAGCGATGTTCGTGTATGTGTATGTAACAAATTAATATTGTCTAATAAATTATTGTCTTAATAATTTATGTGCGTAATCATGTATTTAAAAACAACAGCAACAAATGATAAAAATGTATTTTCTATTTTGTTTCATCCAAGAATATTTATTAAAACTATAATTTATGATTTTCATTGGGTACGTTTTCTCCAGGAGAAAACGTTTTCTCCTGGGTACGCTTTCTCTATAGCATTCTTGACAACTGTCGTTCATAATCCATTTGCAAAAGCAAAGTACTAAAAACATCAATGAATATTTTATTTTGATGAGCCCGAACGATAATGCCTTTTCAGTTTAGTACAATGAGACCAAGACCGTTGACATGGTTAAAGACGTCTCATGAAATAACAAAGTAGCCCGAATTTCCTCTGTCATAAAAACAAATCACGAAAAAGAGAAATTAACACTATATAATCAAGTTTATACACGTGATTGTCATGCCATTTTAAGGAGGGAAAACGGTCTAAATCAAACGGATCTTACCTTTATTTAACATAGGAACACTCTCTTTCAAAGCCATGCTATTTCCTATATGTGCACAATGATTGATGACGTAGAGTACAAATCCGGTACGGCTCGAACGTTGAAACAGAATATTAATTTGGTCAGGAAAATTGTTTTAAAAATACCCTGTTTCCTGGGTACAATACAACACAGGTAAGAATGGGAAGCAGCTCCACAACTTCAAATTTTTAAGACGGAAGCAGCGCTCTGAACAATGGAAACAAAGCCGGTTATCTGGTTCAAACTTGAACTTATCGAACTCCTGGGTAATGTTTTGCCAGAGCATGAACTAGTTTGGGTCAGAAGAATGCAGTTTATTATTAGTCGTGGGAAGAGATTGTTGTGTTCATTTGCCAATTCAGAATTCCATAAACATTACATGTCTATGTTTGAAACAGAGACATAATTATGTCTCTGGCTTGAAATGTTTAAATAACACATGTAACAGACTTTGCCAATTGATTTTATAGTCATAATACCTTTACTGGCATCAATTACAGCTACAAATCTTTATAAATATGTGTAGGATCTCTCATGCGATGGTATTATTATATCCAATGATTTGTGTGTTAATTCTATCCCCGAGCCTTGGCGAGGGGATAGAAAACTGTGCACAAAAGATGGATAAAAAGCATTTACCATCGCAAATCATGAGTCAGAGATACTTTTTTTTTTACTTTGATGCACACCTTTTGTTAAACCTCAATCATTTCTATAAAAATTATAATTGTGAGCTGCACAACACAATATTACTGCAAAACGTCAACAACTTTAGGCGTGAACAAAAGTTCCTTGAAGAGTAACAAACAAGCATTACATTTTCGAAAATATTTTTATCAATTCATTACAAAAATAATTATATATAACAGCATTTAATTCTTCACATGTACAACCCCACACTTTTTAACTGAATTATGTTTTTTACTTTTTCATTCTACGTCCATCGTCACATTGGGTAAGAATACACAGCGTAATATCAAAAGTTTATTACATGAGTGATATCCACTGTGTATTCAGCTAAACGTGATAAATTCAGAATAAACATTCATACTACAGAGAAATTTTTAAGACTGAGGGAATTCCCAATTTTAGAGATAAAATAAAAATTAAATTATATTCATTATTGTGCACAATATATGTACTGTGAAACATGTTAAAGTGTTTTTATCACGTGGGGAAAATTTACACTACCAAGGCGATATAATAAGGCTTAAAATCGCATAAAACACACTCTTATGGTAACAAAAATTATAACTTTAGAGGAGTTAATTGCACAACCACATATTTATTACCCAATTTTGTTGTTTCAAACTTTGACTATATTAGAAAATGCATAGTATATTACTTACATGTTAACAACCAGCTTAAATTTATAACCACTTTTACAGTATTGATTTAACTTACGTCCTAGTGAGATGATATGACTAATTGACTAGTCTAAGAATATTGTGTCAGTCTGATTACTGGAAATTGGTCGGTCTAAAAATAAATTGTAAAACATATTTGATTTTTCAGAATGGCCGCGCGACCCCTTCAGCTCAGATGCAAAACCAAAACAGGACAACACCTTCTGAGTGGGCTGAACCTCGACTCCAAGATTGGACAGCTGAAAGACAAGATCACAGAGGTCACTAAGATACCCAGAGGGGCCCTCATTGTTCGCCAGGGCTACCCCCCAAAAGTCATTGACATTAGTGATGAGGACGGCCCATTGTCATCCCTTCCATTCAGGTCGGGAGACACACTGATCGTGGAAGGGGACCGTAAGCTGCAGGAAGAACTCCAGCAGCAGCGGATGGACAATGTGATTCAGAAACAGTCCATCAACTCTAAAGGAATCCTGATGAGGAAAGTAGTTCCTGCTGACAATTCCTGTCTGTTTACCAGTATTAATGCTCTCATGAACAGAGGTGTTGTAGATCTGTCTTGTTCTAAAGCCATGAGGGAGATTATTGCCGGCGTTGTGATGAGTGACCCTATTAATTTCTCGGAGGCGTTTCTCGGAAAGACCAATAATGCCTACTGCCACTGGATAATGAACCCAGACTCTTGGGGAGGGGCCATAGAAATCTCTATCCTCTCTCAGTACTTTAACGTAGAAATTGCTGTTGTTGACACCCAGAGTTGTCGCATCGACAGATTTGGCGAAGACAAGTTTTACAAGGAGCGAATATTTGTGATATATGATGGCATTCACTATGACCCGCTTATCATGGAGCCTCTGGACCCCAGCCTACCAGTCCAGACGATATTCCCAACCAGCGATGCATCCGTCCTGGGTCAGGCCATGGAGATTGCATCGGAGGCCAAAGCGTCGCGTCAGTTTACAGATGTGGCAAACTTCTCCATCAGGTGCTTGGTGTGTCAGAAACTTCTCTCAGGCCAGAGTGAGGCTCAGGTTCATGCAAAGACAACGGGACACATTAACTTTGGTGAAGTTTGATGGGGTTTCCTGGACTAACTCTGACACGGAGTAGCCAGTGTTGCCCAGCTTCATGTTCTTGTACTTATAGTCCAGAAGTTGGAAAATAGTTGGAGACTATTTGGGATGAATCTTTTTAATTTACCAGATCTCTTGAGCCAGTTGAATAGTCACAGTCAAACTGGGAACTAGTCAGCTCAGATTGATGTACAGCTGAGAATTACAATGTAGGTTCTCACTCACAAATGAAAGAAACCTCAATACCAAGCATATTACCTGTTAATTATAGTATGTAAATGTTATCAGCTAGCTCTTAATTTAATCCATAGACAGTCATTTATTTAATATTATTTACTTGTTGACTTACACATGTATGTAATATTTGATAGACATTAAGTTTTCTACCTCAGTTTTTTTTAGGGTTGAGTATTGCCAGCAACCTCACGATACGATACGTATCACGATATATTAATGCGATACATCATGTATCACGATATAGTTGTCAACTAAAATAAACTGATATCTATGTTGCCTACCTCTATAAGAAATAGTATTGCATGAAGAAAATATGTCAACTATTAAATTACAAAATCAATCAACAAACTGTAGACATATAAAATTCAATTGATTAGAACAAAATGACCAAATTATTTCTAACTTTAATTAAAGTTCCTTAATGTCTTCATGTTATGTATACTATGTAACTATTCTAGAAAGTCAATGAAAATTAACTCATACAGTGTATCATGATACAGTGTATCATGATACACATGTGACGATACGATACGCGTATCATGGGCCCTCACGATCAATACAATCGATATATTGCTGTATCGTTACACCTCTAGTTTTTTCATCCTTTTTAGCTCAAGTGAGCTATTCTGATCAAAATTTGTCCGTTGTCTGACGTCGTTGGCATTGGCGTTGGCGTTGTTGTCGTTGTAAACTTTTCACATTTTCATCTTCTTCTCCAGAACCACTGGGCAGATTTCAACTAAACTTGGCACAAAGCATCACTGGGTGAAGGGAATTCAAGTTTGTTCAAATGAAGGGCCACACCCTCTTTAAAGGGGAGATAATTTAGAATTATTGAAAATTTGTAGGTATTTTTTAAAATCTTCTTCTCAAAAACTATTAGGCAAGAAAAGCTGTAACTTGTATGGAAGCATCCTCAGGTAGTGTAGATTCAAGTTTGTTCAAATCATGATCCCCGGGGAAGGGTAGGGCCACAATGGGGGGATGAATTTTTACATAGGAATATACATAATGTATAGAGAAAATCTTTAAAAATCTTCTTCTCAAAAACTATTAGGCCGGAAAAGCTCAAATTGGAGTGGAAGCATCCTCAGATAGTGTTGATTCAAGTTTGTTTAAATCATGATCCCCGGGGGAAGGGTAGGGCCACAATGGGGGGATGAATTTTTACATAGGAATATATAGAGAAAATCTTTAAAAATCTTCTTCTCAAAAACTATTAGGCCAGAAAAGCTCAAATTGGAGTGGAAGCATCCTCAGATAGTGTAGATTTAATTTTGTATAAATCATGATCCCCGGGGGTAGGGTGGGGCCATAATGGGGGGATGAATTTTTACATAGGAATATATAGAGAAAATCTTTAAAAATCTTCTCAAAAACTATTAGGCCAGGAAAGCTCAAATTGGAGTGGAAGCATTCTCAGATAGTGTAGATTCAAGTTTGTTCAAATCATGGTCCCTGGGGGTAGGGCAGGGCCACAATGGGGGATGAAATTTTACATAGGAGTATATCGAGAAAATCTTTAAAAATCTTCTTCTCAAAAACTATTAGACCAGAAAAGCTCAAATTGGAATGGAAGCATCCTCAGATAATGTAGATTCAAGTTTGTTTAAATTATGGTCCCAAGGGTTAGGATGGGGCCACAATGGGGGATGAATTTTTACATAGGAATATATAGAAAAAATCTTTAAAAATCTTCTTCTTAAAACTATTAGGCAAGAAAAGCTCAAACTTGTGTGGAGGCATCCTCAGATAGTGTTGATTTAAGTTTGTTTAAATCATGGTCCCTGGGGGTAGGGCAGGGCCACAATGGGGGGATGAATTTTTACATAGGAATATACATAATGTATAGAGAAAATCTTTAAAAATCTTCTTCTTAAAAACTATTAGGCCAGAAAAGCTCAAATTGGAGTGGAAGCATCCTCAGATAGTGTTGATTCAAGTTTGTTTAAATCATGGTCCCTGGGTGTAGGGCAGGGCCACAATGGGGGGATGAATTTTTACATAGGAATATATAGAGAAAATCTTTAAAAATATTCTGGGAAAGTTTTCAGTCCAAAAAGCAGTAACTTGTGTGAAAGCACAGGTTGTGCAGATTAAAGTTTGATCAAACCATGATTCCCTAGAGGAAAGTGGGGCCACAAAGTGGGGAGGAGGGTTATATAGGAATAGAGAAAAATCTTCTTGGTATTTACCATAAAAATATGTGGATTAAAATCGGCAGATATTTTAAATTATTTGAGCAAGATCTACTGTAATTAGTTGTCAAGATATTTTGATTTTGATACTGTAATAGTAATTTGATCAGTGTTAAGCTATTGTTGCTGAGGTGAGCGATGTGGCCCCTGGGCCTCTTGTTTGCAAGTTGATTGTATGGACCGTTGGACTAAAATTAATGGTATGAACATGATGAATGTTTGAATCCCACCTGTTAAGGTGGCTAAACAGTAAACACTGTGTGTACATATAATCAGATTGACAGTAGAGTTATTCCACCATTACACACGCTACATGTATATTTGGTACTCTGATCTGCAGGACAAGTATGATATTTGGCTACTTAATACACTGTGAGTGACTAAACTTGTCTCTTTTAGATTAGATGAATAAAATTCCCTTTGATTTGCTATGATTTGCTGTTATCCAATATAATCACTGATATCAACAACTATAAAGCTTTTCCAATTCTTTTTTTTCTTCTGCAGTGAATAATTCCTTTTTGTTTAGTATACATTGTAAACATTTATTTCTTAGAGATGAGCTGTAACACAAAATGGCTGTGCCTGAGAAACTCTTTTTTTGGCCTGATTTGTTAAACTTTATGTAAATTGATCTGTATCAATAAAAGGGGACTTAGATGATCAGTCATATCTGTATGCACCTGATAATTGATACAACGCTCTTTGGTTTCATTCCACCCACAAATAAAATCTGGCTTCTGGCTATCTTGAATGACACGGAATTCATTGGCTGGCTACGATGTTTTATTTTTTTTATTTTTTTTTTGGGGGGGGGGGGGGGGGGGGGGATACAGGAGGTTTTAATGAAAATGTTTAAGATATAATAAGTATAATCTCAGGATAAAAGTTTTATTTTGTGATGTCCAAGAATAGCTGTTTTAGAGGGAAACAGTTGAAACTATTTTTGGATTGTAAAAAATGTTACGTTTCCCAGTTTTATATGTTCAGATTGTTATAACTGGTAATCAAGGTTAACCAAAGACTACCATTTGATTGAATTCGACAAAAATATCGTTCGTAGTTTTTATGGCAACGCTTTGAAGACCAATGCCTACGAAAATTCACTGATGGCAACCAAATACTGCCAGCGGTGGATTCCAAATTCAGCGATTCAATAGCACTGTGTACACTCACACTGGGTACAAAAGAGGAGACGTTGTACAAGGTTTTCTTTCTAACTTTTTACAAACTTTGAATAAACAGTTCTTTTTTGTAAATCTAAATGGAAGACATGGCGAGAAAAAACAAAACGATTGTTCATGCTTTTGGAGAAAGCAACTATAGATTCGTGTTTGCAATTGCATAGTTATAGATTCCAAAGTTGAATACAACACTTTACATACAAGTTTGCGATTGAAAAAAAATTAATTACATGTTTCTTTAAAAAAAAACCCCTCTAAATTTAAACTCTAAATTCAACTGTTTTGAAATATATTAGATTCATGACGTTCATAATAAAAAAGTAATATATCGATTATTTCTGAAGTTCTGACTGTTAACGTAATTTTTCTTAAATTGCTTTTCTTTTTCGAAAGTCTATTGAATTCTCTGCAAGAGAAGTAAAAATAGTAAATGAAAGTGTTATAGGAATCAAAATAGACTACGACACAAACAAATTCTTCATTGTAGGATGGCTTCTTCCTTCAATTAATCTTCCTTATGAAGAATACAAACGGGTGATGCAAGGTTGTTCGACTTGTTTGACGAACTAAGTATGAAATTGGCCCAGTTATATTATGTACATGGTGACTTTCATATAGATATTGAAAACAAATGCAAAAGTCCGAAGTCAAAACTCCTCAAAGAAACTACACAGGAATGAAATCTTTGCAATTCGTTTACTTCTGAAAACCATTGTACGTTCCAAACTAAAGATAAAATATTTAGGTCACTTCTTGACAACAAGCTCGTACCCGAGTGGATAGCTTTAGAAGTGAAAAATAAGGATATATTTCAAGAGTTTGCCTATGATGTTTCTGACCAATTTCCACCACTCTGTGAAATTAACATTCCCAATATTTTCACTCACCTTCCACCAGACTATTCAAGAAATATACCAATATGGAAATTAGCTGACACTAACACTTCGTAGAAATTGAAAATACATGTGATAACCTCCTGAACTCGGTAGATAAAATATAATGTTATCTAAGAAAAATATTGACATGTTTCTTGTACATCTTACCGCTACGCTTCTACCTGCTGACCAACATACTATAGTATACCGTATGGAATATTCAATCCGCACATTAATATTGGAAAACATCAGAGTTAAACAATGCCCACTAAGAAATGTACTAGAAGAGCATGGCAATCAGAAGGTTCACCTAGGGATCCTATACAAAACGAATCGTATATAAACTACAAACACAAAAAGCGTCGAATAGCAAAAAAAGATTGGACGCAAACATTATTTGATGAAATTGACAAAGCCGCCGAGATACACTGATGCGCCAAAGGTATGTCTTTTTTTGTCTTTTTTTCCCTATATATTTCATTGAAAACAATATTTATTTTTAAAAGGTTTTCTGGTGTTATTTTTTGTCAGATTTTAATGAAATTTATATTGATTAGAGTAGATTCAATCTGCACTTTTTGACATACATTGAAATAGTTTTTTGACAACTCATTTTTAAATTTGATATTCAAAACACAACACTAACTAAAGATATTTTTTGAGAGCTCTACTATATATCTTTTGCAATATGCAAGTCGGAAAATCTTACTTTGGATTGTTAAAATCAAATCTCAGGAACCGAAGGTTGGAAAAATATTTCAATATGATGCAAAAAAAGCTAGAGAAATTCTGAATTTATCAATCCAGGTCTTTTAAGAATCGGTCAAGGGGTTACTTTTTAACAAATCTTTGAAAAATGTTGGTTTTTAATGAAATATATAGTGAAAAGAAAATAATTGACATACACATGTACTTTTGGCACCTGAGTGTAGACATATGGACCTTTTATACAACAGCGTAAAAAAAAAAACCGATCAAGTACAGCTCGAAAAAAAAATATCTATCTACAAAGGTAAAAATAAGACTAGATCGTTCTCGTTGCGAGCAACGAGTGGGTCTTCCGTCCGATTTTTGTATAAATTAGATTAAACTCATCATTGTAAAGATAAAATCGTAAATCTAGACGAAAAATGAGTGAAAATTTTTTTCGGCACTCTAGGCTTGAACCCTGGTCGCTTGAGCACATGTCAACGACTCTATCGACTGAGCTACTCGGACTCTGATGCTTAATATCTCGAGAATGCGTTGATCGATTTTAAAACAAATTACATATTCTGAATAGGTAAAAGGGTCACTACCAACCCTGCAAAAAAATATAAAAAAAAGAAAAAAATTGAAAAAATCGATTTTTTGTTTTTCCTTCCGGTGACGAACGGAAGTGACGGAGGACGTTTTTATGACCATGTTGCACCAGAAAAACGGTATATCTATCATCACTGAAAATTTCAGCCCTCTATCTTTTCTCGTTTTTGAGAAACGTCACAGACAAAATTGACTTTAAAAAATCGTTTAACGACGATAACTTCCGACCGGAAGTAAATTTTGAAAATTCGTCATGGCGGTACAAACTTCAGATAAGGAGGCATCAGCCCTGAAAATTTGAAGGAAATTGAACGCGCCATCTCCGAGAAATCGTCTGCACAAAATTTGCGAGGAAAAAAAGAAGAATAAGAAGAAAATTGAAAAAGAAACAATAGAATAATAGTAGGGTCTTCCGCAGAAGACGGAAGACCCTAAAAAAGCGTGATCCTTCAAATTACAGTGGTATAACATTGACATCTGTAGTGAGCAAACTGTTTGAAAAAATAATCTTATCAAGATTTGAAAATGACTTCGCTAACAACAATGTATCATTTCCACATAATTTGCAATTTGGGTTCAGACTATGGTGCCATACCAGCTTGCTATGTTTTAAAAGAAGCAATAAGTTATTATGTAGATGAAGGTTCTCCAGTTTTTAGATAATGAAAAAGCGTTTGACAGAATTTGTAATAATGGTCTTTCATACCAACAGTCTCGATTGAAGTCACCTTTTCGTAAGTTCTATGGTCGATACAACGACCTTGTCAGTAAATACAATCTTCCACTGGGTCGCATGCTGACTGACGTTTTTCATACTTATTGTTAGACCATAATTAATCACCTAATTGTCTACGGATTTTTCCGTTTTCCCGATTACGACAAAGAGCACACGGCGGGTCTGACCGGGTGTGACAGATCTTATCTTTGGATATGAAAGTAGGCCACTCTCCAACATAGAAGTCAGAGAGAGAGAGAGAGAGAGAGAGAGAGAGAGAGAGAGAGAGAGAGAGAGAGA
>WFKH01003881.1:68721191-68735642 GCA_016163765.1 Magallana hongkongensis
AGGTGGAGCTTGTATAAACCGGGAGTACAACGTATAAAAAAAAAAAACATCGTGAGACAAAATTATTCCTAAAACAATAAAATGACATAACAGTTTGTTTTTATTTGAATTGGAAAGTAACATTAATGACAATTGATGAATATGGAAAACATACAGACATAGATGAAGATACACCAAGCAGAACTTTAGGGAACCCAAACAAGTCATACTACCACGTGACCATAGCAATACTAATGGAACAAATGTTCCATACATTCAATTTAAATATTCATAATTTTACAAATTGTTTTCTTTTATTTTATTTTCAGCATATGGTGTACACATTATTATAATTCAATTACAAAAAGTGATAGACATAATTGATTATCTAGAGCTTTTTGGCCAATGAGAAAAGTTTACGATGAATTGCCAGCCTATATAAAAAAGAAGAGTGAGCATTTCCCAAGAGTAACCGGTAGAAGATGACCATGTTGCTACATTCCTTTGTTGTGAGTATTTATTAGAACTTTTTAGAGAGATTTATTTTAAACGATAATTATTTCTTCCAATAAAGTTTATCACAATTTTTATCAGTTTCATTCAAAGGAAACCTCATCTTCCCTAATATAATTGTTGGATAAAAACATTTTTTATCAACTTTTGTCCACTCAAAACCAAGAAAGAGAATAGGAGAGTGCTATTATTTTAAGCACAAAATGATATATCTAAAGCTGGAAGTGTTGTATTAATTAACTTATGTTTATAGAAATGAATATTCCAAAACTATAGCATTATACTTTAAATTTGATAAAATAAAATAAAAAGGACATTTTGATTTTTTTTTTTATAAATTTAATTCGTTTGACTGCTTTTTAACTCACATCCTTCTTCAATACATTGGCGTGAATTAAACGTAGTATATTGATGACATTATAGTAAATTTGAAATCGAAGAGTAATTATGTATCAACTTATATTGTGTTTCGTTTCACCACTTTATCAAAAATGTGTCTAGGCAACTGATGTGTCTTATACAAAAATCTATTATAAAAGCAAAGTTATGTCTGTTATGTATAGATTTATTGAGATGAAGGATATAGTAGTAATAGTTTCATTCAAACTGCAGTGGTTTCTAGAAAAAAGTTTTAAAAATATAGAGAAAATGTGTTTTTATTAATTTAATTGATATCAATTATTATACCATACTTACAATGTATTCATCAAAAAAAGGTTTTGGGTTTATTTTGTTTATTTTGTAGGTTTTTCTACTCTTTCTAGATGTATCTCTGGCGATTAAGGAACTAAGAAGAGGTAAGCGTGTGACCAATAATTTAACTGATTGATGAGTGATTTGTTAATCATCGTAACGTATTCGATGAATTATGGTTGATTATCGTAATATAATTTACTGATAATTGATATGTTGATATCATCGTAATGTAAGCGATTAATGAGTTATTTGTTGATATCATCGTAATGTATTCGATGAATAATGGTGATCATCGTAATGTAATCGATTGATTAATGACTTGTTGACATTGATCATCGTAATATAATCGATTGATTAATGACTTGTTGATATCATCGTAATGTAATCGATTGATGAGGGATTTGTTAATCATAATAATATAACCAACTGAATAAAGATTTATTGATCATTGTTACGCAATCGATTGATTTAGGATTTATTGACCATCGTACCGTAATCAATTGATGAATGATTAATTGTCTCGTGATTATGTCGTGGACTTATACATGTATTTATGAAGTGATATAAATAGAATGTGTAAACGTATGCTGGGATCACCTCAACAAAGTAAACTAGGTTTGTTAGACTACAAAGACAGTCGGTCAATGTCTCAACTTCTAATTAAAGTAAGCATAAATGGAAAACTGATTATAATTAAAAAAGTAACACGCTACAATTAACGATAATTGATCTGATTGATGTTAACAGCTGGAGGAGGGGGCACCTGCTTCAATGACCGCCGATATTGTTATAAAGGGAAAAGATGCATGGATTCTGATGGTTCTAGCTATTGTCTGTGTCCATCTGGCTGGGCAGGGACGCATTGTGACACACAGGGTAAGCACATGTACAGCCAGTTATCCTGCTGATGTTTTACCTGCAAAATAACCAAAATTAGTTTTATATGCAATTATATTTTATTTTTTTTTTTTGGGGGGGGGTGGGGGGGGTGGGGGTGGGGTTATAATAAAAATGAGTACATTATAATGTGCATATCTAATAAAAATAATTGAACTATATTTTGAAAATATTTTTTAATCTTTCGTATAAATGTATTATACATGCATTTTTATTACGCTAAATATTATGTAAATTTCCCAAGAGTCAGAGATGCCCTGCTACAGTAATCCATGTCAAAACGGAGGCACGTGCACTGACTCGTCATCCGATTCCTACACGTGTTCCTGCTCACCCGGCTGGATGGGTGAGGACTGCTCAGGTAAACTTAGTGTCCTAAAAATTTGTAAAGTTCGAGTAACTTTAATAATATTTTTTTTTTACGGCGCGACCGTTGGGGCGAGAGCAGCATGAATTATTCATATCTCGCATCATTGTCAACTATGTGTTATTTTGAATATCAATTATTATCAGAGAATTTTTGTGTGTGAGATAGATAGGAAACTAATGTATCTAAGTTAACAAAATATTCCATAGACTTGCTCCACCCTAAAACCGTCCTTTATGTCCTTTATATATTTTTGGAAAGAATAAATCACTTATCAGTGTGTAATTTTTCTGTAATTTGATCAAATCTGTAAATAATAAATATATAATATAAAAATTTCAGTAAAAAATTCTGCTTGCTCTTCTATGCCGTGTCAAAATGGAGGGATATGCACTGACGCAGAAAATTCGTACATCTGTACGTGCGCCACAGACTGGTCTGGACAAGACTGCACAGGCAAGCTAACTTATAAGTGTTTTGTTATCTCAAAAAAAAATCCTCTGTGATTGAACTTCATGTTATTTAAACATGATCTAATGGTTTAAAAATAACTTTTGAATCAAATTAAAAATTTTATATATAGTATGTGTTGTTCTCTTTATGTTATAATATTTGAACTAATCAATACCCAATCTATTATTGATCATAAATGCTTGTGTGATTTGTTAAAGACATTGAACAACCAGTATAAGGTTATTTGTGATTTTTGTTGCTGTAGATTTTAGTGGAAGTTTTACAAACGAGTATCTTATGTTGATCATGTGGAACCACTTCTATGCTGACGAACATTCATCCTACGTTTATCTAACAACAAACTCCCCTACGACTGTCCAGCTCTCTTAAAATTCTTCCGACAGCCTAGACCCCGTCTTAAAATCACAAATTGATCGCAATGTAAGCTTTACGTCCGAGTTGAAAATCGTTTTTCCACCAGAACTGCAAGGGCAAATACTTCAGAGAGAGGCAAAGGCCGTGCGTATCAAATCTACTGAGCCAATCAGCGTCGTGCTCTTTGACAACGACTACCATTCGTCTGACGACAGTTCCATGATTTTGCCCACAGATAAGCTCTCCACTTCTTATACGGTGGTCTCAACTCAACCGCTACGTCCTCGACATCCTGTCTACTCCAGCGTGTTTGGCATCGCTTCTCTGAATGAAGACACAACTGTTACAATTAAATTCAAGTTACTGGATAACTCATACCCTATAACTATTAACGGAAAAAATTACAGCGATTCGGACACTTTGGAAATGTCACTTAATAAACTTGAGACTTTTCAAGTTGGACACAATACAGATCTGACAGGAACGACTATTGAATCTTCTAAACCAGTGGCTGTTTTCTCCGGAAACAGATGCAACATGTTTCCTGGATCAATGTCTTGTAGTCATTTAATGGAGCAACTCCCACCCACTGCCGAGTGGGAAGATTTCTTTATTGTCCCCGCGGACATCAACAGTAACGGCTCTCTGATCCGCATCCTTTCGGCGTATAATACGACGATCACTATTAAGAAAAGGTCCCAAACAATTAAACAAGATGTCATTATAGGCATACCGTACGACATCAACACAACAATGAGCGAAACAGTTGTCATTGAAAGCTATAATAGGCCGCTACTGGTTACTAATTTTGTTAGAGGAAGCTACGTTGACGCGAATACAGGCGACCCGTACATGATTGTTGTCCCGGGTTACTACAGCTTCAAATCCCAGTATAAGGTGGTGATTCCAGACGGATATCCAAAAAATTTCATCACTATAATGGCCTTCAAAGATGCGGCGCAGAGTATTCTAATAAATGGGCAAAATGTCGATCCGAACATGATAATTGTTCAAGAAAACGTCATAATAGTCGGCATTGCTTATGATGTTATCACTCTTGAGGTTTCCCCAGGATCAATAGAAATCAAGCACACGTCTCCTTTTGGTTTGGTCGTCAATGGCTACAGATCTCTCGATTCTTATGGATTTGTAGGAAACATCTATAACGTCGGAAACTACCCTGGTGTGGGTTAAGAGAAAGAACAGGATATCTTTACAATAAGCTTTAAATGTATTGTTTTCCTCTCCAAATAAATCTTGAAAGTAAATATTTCTAAAACGTGTTATATTTTCTTCACTTCACATTACATGTTGATAAGTACGTCCAAACAGGGTTTTTTTCAAAACTGATTAGTTGTTTCGATTTTTTTCTAATCCAGTCCGAATTCTCGGGCCTCTAAATAGTAGAATTTATTTGTTAAATTCATTTTGTTTCGACAAACTAGTTGTAGACGAAATAATTATGATATCACATTAGAGATTTCCCATTCACTGTGACTAATTGAGGTCCTAAATTCAATGGGAGACAGGACGTTGATCACGTGACTTTTTTTAATTAAACGACACATGACGAAAAGTCTTTATTTGAGAATTAGGGGTAGAGACGATTCCTACTGTAATGTCTCCGTTTTTTTTAATATATTATTTAGCACATGCTAAGGTTGATATTTAAAAACATAATTCAATTAGTATTTTTATTGTGCCATCACATTCTGTTAAAATTTAGAATCAAAATCTTCGAAATCTGAAGAGTTGATTTTATCAATATTTTATATTAAAATGATAATGGTTTATATATTTTAAAAGAAAAATTTTGTGAATAGTTTTTAAAAGTATTTCTGAACTTAAAATTATTCCAAAAAATTTGCAAATAAATTGAAAGATAAAAAAATTCAAAAATAGTATCCTGAAAATGAACACTGGATCAATCAACATTATGAATTATAGAGAAAACAACCCATTAAAGTGTAACCATTTAACAATTCATACACAGCTATTGAATCAGGTATTCGTTTAGTAATTTTATATTTATAACGTGAAAATGACGACAAAAGGATATGATCTAACGGCGTATTCATTTCTGAGTGTTTTTATAGATTTAATCATTTTTCGATATATCAAACGGGGCTCAAACTCAAGTCCAAGATGATTGGTACCATTTGAAGTCGTACCCTGGAGAAGTCGTACTCATGTATAGAATACGAGTTATTAAAATCATGTTCTCCTTCGTTTCACTCACCCGAAAATAAATTATTTCTATTCTAAGTATTTTTCAAACACAGAATTTACTATTATAATGTGTGTGCTATCAACGAGTTAATTTGGCGTAATGTACATTTAACATGCGACTTGATTAGCGTTGAACTGGACATAAAACATATTTTATTGAATAAATGCAATAGACATGGAAAACAGGCATAGCCTATGTATGTCATCTCCTTGTATAACAGGTCAAGTTACATAAATTTTATAAGTTTATCGTATAATATACATATCTAGCTATATTCATGTATTTGATAAATAACATAAGTATATTGATAGTGAATTTAAAGCTATAACAATTTATGAGTATCTAAATGTTAATACTCTGATCTAGTTATACACATGTAATTGATAATAGTTAGAGTATTATCAATGAATTGAATATATATAAATATATAAATTATGCTTAAATACAAAAGGACGTTTTAAAAATCTTAAGAAGTAAATAATAATTTAAAAAAAAGAAGATAAAATATATACAGTCATTATATTATTTAATTGTCACAGCCTTGATAAAGTTAAGGATAACACCCAAAAGTCAATGAAACTATAACTTAAACAAAGTCACAGTACCAAATTCTCTTTGTGGATATAATAAATTCATGAACAATGTAAAATAATACCACAGTTTAATATATATGTATACTGGCTTTTCCCCCTTAAGAGAGTTTCAACACCAATATTATTTTGGTATTTACTAGTATATTTCTTTCAAAATTATAATATGGACACTTCATAAAATAATGATTAGTGTCTTCTATATAATAACTACATTTTTTATAAAGGATTTTTTAAGTGGATATTAAGATTGCTAGCATTATTTATAAGTTGACAATGTAAAATATTTTCTTTCAAGCTACCAATATTGAAAAATGTACAAGAATTTTTAACTCCCAAGCTTTTAAACTTTGTTTTAAAAATTGGAAATGAAGGAGAGTTTTTAACATTTTCACTAAGATTATTCCAAATCTTAATAGCTGAAGGGAAAAAAACTGTTATAAATGACACAGTTTTACAAATTGGTAAACAAATGTTTTTAAATGATGAACTGGGAAAAATGGATGAATTACTTCATACAAATAATCTGGTGCTATACCATTAACAATCTTATACATTTATTGTAGTTTATGTTTTGTTCTTCTAAGATGTAAGGGTTCCCAGCCCAGTTCATCATACAAACATGACCTAGATGAATTAACTCTAAGCCCAGTGATAATTCTTGCAGCTTCTACCTGTACCTTTTCAAGCAACTCTGCATTTGCTTGTGTACAATTATCCCAGACTATGTCAGCATACTCTAGAATAGGTCGAATAAAAGCAAAATAGATTTTTTAAAGGGAATTTCTATCTATGACATGTTTCAATAATCTAAGTATATTTAACCTCTTACATGCCTTTTCACGTATATTTGTTATATGGTTAGTCCAAGTTCCATCAGCCTGAAAATGTAGTCCTAAATGTACATGAGCATTTGGTTGTTTTATATAATCACTACCATAGTCAAATTGTATGCTGTGATAATTCCTCTGTTTTTGTGTAAAATAAGCATTAATTGTTTTTTCACTAATAAGATCAACAGCCAAATTTTTTTTCCAAGAACCTCAATAAAGGAGGGACATAGATGGAGTAATAATATTATTATCAACAATAGCGAGCAGAGATGTATCATCAGCAAATAATCTAATGTTATTTGATATGCCATCAGAAATATCATTAATATATAACAAAAACAAAAAGCATTGTTCCTTGTGGTACCCCAGCATGTATAGTTTTATAAGTAGACGAAAAACCTTCTAAATTCACTCCTTGTTGTCTATCGGTAAGAAAATCATCAATCCACAACAGGATATTTGCAAAAACTCAAGATTTTAAAGGTTAAATATCAAACCCTTATGCCACACCCTATCAAATGCCATTGAAATATCACAAAATATAAAATGTATGTCTTTACCTTTGTCAAAGTTTGACATAGTATCATCATAAATTTCCACCAATTGATTAACAAAAGAATCCCCTGACTGAAAGCAAGATTGGTATTTAGACAACAAATCATGATCCTTAATGTAATTAGACATATATTCAAAAAGTATCTTTTCCATAATCGTACTTATAGAACTGGTCAAAGATATTGGCCTAGAGCTAGTAGGTTGTTGCGGGCAACCTTTATTCTTAAAGATAGATGAAATCTGTGCTTGTTTCCATAACTATGGAAGGGCTTTATTCTTAACTGAAATGTGAAATAATTTACATAGAGGTTTATGTAAGGAATGTCGGGTCTCCTTTAATAGCGAGCGAAGCTAGCTATAAGAATCAGTGCACACGAAAAAGAACGAGCTAAACCTACAGATTCATCAAGAATTTTTTTTAGCAGCATCCCATGATGCTCTCTAATGCTTTCTACCGTTGTGCTATGCCAACAATGGCTTATATTTAACTCTTAATTTACGGTTTCTTAAGGTTTGAAGACACGTTTTGATTATCGCACAAGCTTTGGTGAGACCCAAAAGATTTTTTACACGCTTCCATTCCTTCATATTGAGTCGAGATACGTAAACAAATGATTATAGCTTTTAACGTTTAATGTCATAGTGATCTCGCGCTTTATTTCCGGCTGTAAATTTAGAGGTGGATCAATGCGTGTATAAACTCTTTCAGTATAAACTGCGATACCTGCCTCAGATTAGTTTTTAATTTTTTTTTTGTTTTGATGGAGAGATTATATCTATACAAGCAAGAGCAATATTTTTAAAGTAAGTATAAGTAGGGAGGAAATTTAAAAAAAAATATATCGCTATCAAAGTTACTGCCTCGTCATTTTGAACTAAATAAAAAAGAATAAAGAGAAAAAAAAACAGTTAAAAAATCTATGTAAATATTGCATATTGTCAGACCATTCAATTGGAAAATGGAAAATTACAGCCCTACAAACAGAGACTGGGGACATGGATACAACATATGTATTTAGAATGCAAAAATAAACAAATTTAAAAAAGTATGAACTATGAAAAAAATAAAAGTCAGGAAACAACAAGGTACAAAAGAAAAATAATATTTTTCGTTTACACTTTTGACCAAATTAAACACAAATTACATTTTACATACTGATCAATTTTCTCCAAAAGTAAAGAAAGGTTTTAGGGGGAGGTGAGTCTATGTATTTTGTAAGAATTTTTTTAAAACTTAGAAATATTAAGCAATTCTCTCTCTCTCTCTCTCTCTCTCTCTCTCTCTCTCTCTCAAATTCTTTGATGTTAGTTGAAGAATATCAAAATATCAATTATTTGACAACGATGCAAGGTATGTGTAATTCTTGCTTTTTGCTGCGTTTGCCACAACGGAAGCATCGTAAAACATAATTTTCTTGGAGATATACCATCTGGTCCACATGGTAAAGAAGTGTCAAATATACTTAACTGATCAAGAACATCCTGACCACTTATTTCAAAATTAGGAAAGTTATATTCTGGATATGCAGGACCATGTTCAGACAAGTTTGGTTCATTTTCAATATGTGAAATACTTGAAAAGAATGTATTTAGGTCTTCTGCCTTATCAATGGGATGAATCAGCATTCATGTGATTTGATAGAGGGTAGGGGAGAATTTTGTGACTTTTTTTTTTGTAATTTTTGCTTTTTTGTGTGTACGTTTTCTTTGCCTCATTTTCCTTTGTATTTCTGTAGTAATAAAGGGCTTATCAGTAGGGCGTATTGTAATTTGTTTTGTTGGTATATGTTTGTTTATAACATGTAAGACGATAGATGTAAAGTTTTGATATACATCATTAATATTACTAGAGTTAAATAAAGAATTCTCCCAATTGATATTTATTAGGTCATCATTTTAACCTTGATAATTTGCCGTATTGTAGTTTCTAACCGTTCGATGAAATGCGTGTTGTTTATATATCAATTTTGAAATTTCCATAGTAACAGGTTAGTAAGTACTACATATAGGTTCATATACAATGTAGTGAAGTGAATATCTTGTTAAGCAAAATGAATTTCCAAATAATACGAATATCGTCCAAAATTTAAGATTCCAGATTATTTTCATTTACTCCTATTTTGACCAAGAAAATGGGAATAAAGGGAACCAACTAATCTTTATAATTTCAAATTCATTAAAAAAATACTGGTATGTTTATTATTCTTTTATATTTTCATATCCTCAAAAATCACTTTTTTTAAAGAAATATATATGCGTAAAGTGGTATGGGACACCTATATATATTAATGCAAGTGAGATATAAACCCTTGAAATGAGCCGGAACCCCTGAGAGCCACTTGGTGGTACCCCCAACAGTCCAAATTTAAGACCGGGAAATAATAGCCCTATAGGTCCCCTACACTGCCCTGTTATCCGTTTGATGCACACTTTAAAGATAAGGGAGATAATGGTCCACTTTGAGCCCCTATATCATTGTGAAATGCTAAAAAATGCCAAAGTTCGGGTGGGCGTACTGAACCCTTTTGGAGGTCATAGGCGCCCCCTTGCGCTTGTTATGGATACCTCTTGAGGTCCTCTACTTAAACCAAGTGTTTCCAAATTCTTGTGATCAAACTCGCGTGAGCTATATTACCCCTGAAATGAGCCAGAACCCCTGGGAACCACTTGGTGGTACCCCTACAGCCCAAATTTGAGAAATTTGGGAAATAATAGCCCTATAGGTCCCCTACACTGCCCTGGTATCAGTAATGGTCCACTTTGAACCTCTATATCATTGTGAAATGCTAAAAAATGCCAAAGTTCGGGTGAGCGTACTGGTCTCTTGTATATATCTTAACAATTTTTTCTCGAAGGTTTACGTCAAAACATGGCTGACACAAAATAATCCCATATTAACCCCTGGATTCTCTTGTTTTGGTTTTGATTTGTGACAGAGGCTAATTTTTTATGAGAATAAAATCACAATGTAAGATGTCTGATAGTCCCGCTTTTGTAACAACTAGACTATTTTTCTGAATTCTCGATGCATGTTATTTCCGGAGAGAAGTAAACAGACCCGGGATCGATTTTTAAGCACAAATTTAGACAAATTCCAATATTCAATTGAATTTCATTAAACACAAACGCATTTATAATTCTTATCCAGGCGAGCTTTAATGCCTCCGAATTTGTCAATGCTCATAAAAATTATTCATGCATATATCTTCTTGTTTTTAATTAAAGTAAGTATGCCGATAATAAAGTAAAATATAATTTTCTGTTCGTGTACTCTCAGTACTTTGATGATTTTCCTTATTGGCTGCTAGCTTCTAAGAGCTTAGTGGCTGCTGTTAGTGGCTGCTAGCTTCAGCCTGGTAGTTGATATATATGGCATGCAAAATTCACAAAAATGAGCTAAACATAGTTTCACATTTGATAAATTATGTTTATCGATTACGAACCGCAAACTATATTTAACGATTCGTTAACTATAGTTTTCATCTGTAAAACTATATTTAATGGTTGTAAACTATAGTTAACGAATGATAATCTAAGTTTATCTGTCTGCAAATAACGTTAACAATAGATTTTGCTGATAAATATAGATTCACATCTGTAAACTATAATTTACATTCGTTAACCATAATTAATTAAGAGTTGTTAATCATAGTTTCACAATCATGAAACTATTTTTATCAGATAAATTATGTTTTGCAATCGAAAATGGTTGTTTTCAGTGTTAATTATAGTTTTACACTTCTGAAACATGGGTAACTGCGTTAACTATGGTTTACAAATGTAAAATATAGATTATCTTCGTTAACTATAGTTTACAACCATATTAAACCTAGTTTATCGCTTGTGAAACTGTGATTAGCTCATTTTTGTGAATTTGGCGTGCCATAGATATCGATTAATGAAACGCTGAACACATGCATGCAGAAATTACTTCGATAAAATACAAAGAAATTTTATGTTTTTAAATCAGAATTTCTTCTTTCTTCCTTTTTTAATACGTAAGTCAAACGATTGTTTTCGCGTGAAATTATTTTAGAGTACATCGCAATCTTCTTAGAATTGTTACTTTTTTTTAACAAATAACATTTTACGAAAATTTGCACTTCATGAATAGCAACCATTTTGAAACCATTTTGCATTTTTTTCTTTGTACGCTCTTGTTAAACACAACCTGAAGCGCAATGGCTGGGGTTTTTGTCCCCCGCCGCAACGCGGAGCGGGGACATAGAAATGCCGGGCGTCCGTCCGTGTGTCCGTGGGTCCGTGTGTCCGTGCGTCCGTCCGTCACACTTTTTTGTAAGCGCTCTCATGCCTACAAATTTTGACAGATTTTCATTACATTTATACCAAATGTTTATACACCTATTACCTTGGTCAAGTTCGAAAATCAGCATTGGTCGATACTTTTTGCTGGAGTTATGGGACTCTGACCACAATAATGACTCCGTTTTATCCAAAAATTGACCTTGTAAGCGCTCTCATGCCTACAAATTTTGATGGATTTACATGAAATTTATACCAAATGTTTATAGGGTGGTCGGGGTAAAAAAATGTTCCTCCCAACCTCCCCACACATTTAATTCTGGAACAGCCCTGAATGTTTGAAAATATTGCACTCATTAGATTTCGTGGTGGTTCAATTTTCGTGGAATTCGTGGGTACCTCTCATCCACGATTTAACATCCTACACGAATTAATAAATAAGGGTCATAAAATCATATTTCCTTTGTAGGTTTTAGAGAATACACGAAATTACGTCCCCACGAACCTGTAAAATTTAAGCAATCCACGAAAATTGGCCCCCACGAAATTTAATGATTCCACAGTACAGTATACTAGTATACTGCTTGAACGGCGGGGGACCCAGGAATTCTATTCTTGTTTTTCTGGAAAACCTGCTTCCTGGGTCTAAAATCACATGATGGAATACCTCCCACCGATCAGCAAGTGGAATAAACTGGTATACTGTTCTTCCGGACTTCAATAGCAACGGTTCTTTGATCTGCGTTTTGTCAAAGAAGAATCCATCCGGGCAAATTTAAGACTCCAATGTCTCAAACTATCTTTCTTCAAACACAGCTGTGTCTGAGCGAATTCATGACGGGGCGAAACTGTTTGCAAGTGTAAAAGGACGAAAATTACACTGGGCGAAAATAACCTTATATACAGTACTGCAATACTAATATTCCAATGAAAAAACGATTCGCCTCCACTTTTAAGAACGTAATCAAGTATATATTTACTAAAATAAAAAAGTGAGTCTCACATTATACTTTTAATTAAATATGCTTTTCTAAAATGGAATTTTAAATATTTTTGTTTTCTAAATGGTTTGCACATTTCCGTGTCTAACTTAGATAAGCAGAACCAACCAAACAACAAAAACCGCATGCAACCAATGCAATGACTTCACAATAAAACAAAGGTATTGCGTCTTTTGTTTCAGCAGTAAAATAACATAAATCATTTATTTTTAGAGAGTGTGATAAATACACCCCGACTCCTATAATTTACGTAAAAACAACGATCTCTTGGTAGGAAATCAACTTTGACAGAAACATGAGTATGTACAATAAATTACATGGACAATGAACAGTCATGTATATGATTACATATCAGAATGAAGATGTTTACCTGCATGGAAAGGATTCATAAATATAAAAACTTTGCAATATATATTCATGATTACTATCAAAAACTTAACAGCAACCAGTGATTGTAAGGACGAATATAAAAATTAGTTACTGTATCAAATCGTTATAAATGGAACATTGAAGCAGATATAATTAAGATTTTTTAAAATCATTGCTTCTGAAATCAAAATCTAACATATGGCAAAACTGTCTTAAGAATGAAGTTGTCCTCTCTTAATTGTGTAGTGTAACGTTGCACCATTTATAATGCCTATAGGTTAAAAATCAAACATTCGAAGATTTTTTTTTCAAAAAATAAAGCATTGACCTTGGATATCGGTTAAAACTAATGTAGTCCAAAAGATAAATAAACAAAAACAAACAACAATTTGGTTATCTGTTCGGGTTTTCGTTTTCATTCATTATTAGAAGAATTGGCAGGTTTTAATTTAAAGTGATATAGCATACTGAATTTCAAAGAAATTCTCTTAATATTCTTAACTCTATTTCCATTTATATCACAGCCATCACAGTCAAAAATAATCATATTGAAAACATAAGTTATCATATGCAAAAGAACATAAAAATCCTAACTGAAAACACAATGACCATTCTGTAAGAGAGGTAACCGTTTGATAAGGGTATATGACAATAACACGGTCCTTCATCAGCATTGTGTCAATGTAATCTATAACAAACTGAAACCGAACCCTTCAGCTGATTTTAGTCAGAAACACCATTTTATTTTAGTGTATGAGATGACCAGTATACTAGCATGGAACTATTTTCATTCCCAAGCTAGCAGCACACATATTGAGATTTTATCTGAAAATTTCACCCGCTTATAATAAATCTCATCTGTTGCCATTATTTTTTTAAATTTTGAAAACCAATATTGAACAAAAGATGCTCAAAATAATGTGCTTAACGATATTCAACCATAATTTCTTTGTTATCCGGCCCCTAAAAGGAGTTATAGGAGTTGGCCCCTAAAGCGATCTTTTCCAGATATCTCGAGAACGGTACATAATTTGTAAACACTTATTGAATTAAATGTGTTTGAAATGACAAGAGCTTTCATTTAACATCAAGAAAAAGGGGTTAGCCCTTCAAATTAGGGGCCAAAATGGCTATGGTCTTTAAGTAACAACCTTCAACTGCGAAATATTTTGTGATACGTTATAGAAGCAATTATGTTCATCGTAACCTTGTTTATCTATGCATGATAAAATTTTGCTCCTGTGGTACGTAATTAAGGATTTTTAGGGGCCAGAAGTCCAAAATTTTTATCATCAATATCTTAAAATGGAGAAAACTTTTGAAATGCAAT
>WFKH01003881.1:68758482-68771927 GCA_016163765.1 Magallana hongkongensis
TTAACAGTTAAAGGTAAGAGTTATCTCTGAATCTAACAAGATGAAAAAACACAGATTATACCAGCTTATCTGTCCTCATGGTTTGTTTGTCAACACAGCAGATAAGAAATAAGGTAATCACTCGATGTATATAAACAAATGGACACCGCCAACTCTTCACCGGTCCATGCTGAAGTAACACAGAGTTTTTGACATTGACTGTGTACACCTTGGGGACTTTTTTATGAAGTCTGTACAACACTGTGTGACTTTAAATATCACTCACTTGTCGCATGATTCCATCAGCTGGCAGGAAATGGGAGAGAAACAATGAATATAACAACCGTTATGATATATGTACACGAGTCCCTGAGGGAGTTTCTGGTAGATTACATGTGTGCTGTAGGGTATGAGTTAGTGTGTACATATATTTCTCTTATTACACACCTACATGGACAACGTGTGCAGTGTATGATCCTGGTAAAATATTTGTATCGTTCATTAACACACTAAAGTCGGACTACCTGGCTCACCGCCATAACATACGTACAAGTCAATATGAATCTGGGCCAAGTGCTGAATGAATGAATGAATGAATGAATGAATGAATGAGAAGGAATTGAAATCAAAATAAAAAAAATATTATCTGTGCTTCTGAATTCAACAAAATACGTAACACAGCAGTTTGACGTTTCCATACAAAATATCTATTAACTAAAGCATAATACCTAGGTAAAAGAAAATAATTACCCGTAGACTTTTTGTATCCCAATGTTATTTGGTGCATATTTCTTAAAGATATTCCAATGATTGCATTCAATGTGTTAGTTTCATATTAATTAAGTTTACTTATAGGTTATAGTGTTACACCGGAACACTCTTATATCTAGCTACATGTATGTATAATATACCGGTACTTAAATATCAATCTATCATCTCAAACTTGCAATAAACTCATCAGGATGTCATATTATATATTATACTGCTACACACACATAATACATGTAATATCTATACATAACAGTACAAACTTATAAGTCTTTATACACCACCAATCTTTTAACTACATCTGTAACTTATCTAATTACAGCTTCATAAGCCTTCATTTTGATTCCTCAAACCTCGATCTTTAAAGATCTCTAAAGATGTTTTGTTCCAACAAGTTAAACATGTTATTTATAATAAATATTAAGATTTTATATACAATATATGTCGAAATGAAGATAGGTATCATATCAGAAGTCCAGCTCTTTTTAAAAACCTTAGTTTATTTGAAAAAAAAAATATTTGCCAAAGTTAACATTTGCAATATTATTACAATTTACATGATTTATTGCACAATTTTTCAACATCACCATCCGAGTACTTTCATGTTGCTAATGCAACTGATAAATTTTTTTAGCCGTTTTGTAACATGATGATAAAGTTAGGTTGTTTTTAATCATCGCTAGAGCAGCCATGCAGTTTTTGTTAGTTATCGAAGCTCTTTTCGTTTACGCACTTATCAATTTGTATGTTTGGTGATTTTAAATTGTAACACAATACGAAAAAAGTAAAATTTAATGCAATTTACCTTTTAATAACAATAAATTTCCATGAAAAACACAAATAAACATAAAAAAACAAAATATCACTTTTTAAGTATCATCCAAACATCCAACTTCGGAGATAAATACCTTTCTTAAGTGCAAATAAACCCTATTTTGTGCAAATACAATTGATAGTAAATTATATCCGGGGTCTCTTAAAACATGTTAGAAGTCTGCCAACACATGCAGCACTTTGCAAGATAATTTCTTGTAGACCCCACGTTTTCATCGAAAAATCGCCATATTTTGTACAAGTAGGCATGCATAGACTCCGAAAACGGAGTCCAAAATGCTTTCAGAAATTCACTTCCGTTGACTCCGTTTTTGGAAGTCCGACTATAGACTGGTTATACATAGCCTCAAAATTTTTAGAACTTCGGTTGCAATTGCGCTGAAAGAGCAACATTTTGAACGGTGATTTTTTCATGAATTGTTTTCAGATCAGTTCAAAGTTGAAAATTACTGCTGCACCTTTTCTATGAATGCCCATTTTAATATCATGTTTAAGAAAAAAGTATTCATGATTAAGTGGTTAAGTAGCTATATAATATAGTAGCTATATAAACCTACTTCAGGTAAGCAAATAAAGCTATGTAGATAATTCAAGCCACGTAGCTAAATTTATATAGTTATTGTACTGGACCTGTTTATTTTCTTGGACTCAAAGTGGATCGAATTAAGAGCTCATGCTCACTGCTGTATTCAATTTATCATGCACAACCATGCACGGATCAAGCAATTTTTTCCAGGGGAGGGGAAGGTCCAATGGATATCTATGTTTGCCAGTTTGCCAGGGAAGGGGGGGGGGGGGGGGGGGGGGGGGAAGTGATGATACCTGATGGCTATTATCGAAAATTTACATAGTAAAATTATGAATCCCCCCCCCCCCTTTGATTCGCGCATTTTGACAACGGTATCAGGAGAAAACGTACCCAGGAGAAAACGTACCCAATTTCTAGGGTACGTTATCTCTAGGAGAAAACGTACCCGGGTACGTTTTCTCCAAGAGAAAACGTACCTTACGAAAAATCATAAATATACTACTTAATAGTTTTTAATGCTTTTAAATACTATTTTACATCATAAATATTAAGGAAATTAAGTATGAATTTTATAGATATATGAATTTATATATTTAAAGGGTTTGGACATATTAATTAGTTTTCAAATGCTACTTTAATGCTTAGCTCAATCCATAAATATATAGAAATTCATTTTATAAATAATATCTTTATAATAATTGTAGCAACTTTTATTTTAGTACGAATGACCTGTCATAACGTGTTATCAGTCTACTTCTTCTAAGTTTTCCATTTACCGTTAGCCTTACCTATTTGAGTATCTCTATGCGAGATCCTCTGATTGCCTTTTAATTATAGTGATAATCAATTAAATACCTGAGCAGTTATCATTATGTAATATTATGTATTGCCTCCCCACGCTAAGGGGGTAGAAATATTCACTCCCCACACATGCATTATACATGTCAGTGGTGTCGGAAGCAAAATTAAAAGTGGGGGGGGGGGGGGGGGGTAGACTTATTGCAATTAAACACTAATTATTTAACGGTTTCGTTTATCGTGGATTAATTGCTGACGTAGTCAAGTGAAGTCGTACCCAAGCAGACTCGTACCCAAACCATATAATAATCCATTTGTCCGGTGGTAAACAATGATGATTGGGTTGTAAATGTAAAAGATAATCTGTTAAGGTTAGGTTTTGATATAATTAAAATAATTAAGAAATTATGAGAAAAATGAATGAAGAATTTTTGATAATATAATGTCATCTCCTATAAGTTTGCCAAAAGTCTAGGTCCCTGTATCAATATTTGATAGAAAATTTCGGTTTACATGCAATCTTTTCTATAAAAAACGATTAATTAGATTGACAAATTTATAAATTCTTCTCACTCTTTGAAGGCAGGCATAATATTATAATTGAAGTCATTTTTTTACTCGACAATTTGATTACAAGTCTGTTTGGGTACGAGTCGGTTTGGTTACGAGTTGACTGTAATTCTTGCTGACTAATTAAACTGCTCAGGCGATGTTCGTGTATGTGTATGTAACAAATTAATATTGTCTAATTAAACAAAATTATTGTCTTAATAATTTATGTGCGTAATTATGTATTTAAAAACAACAGCAACAAATGATAAAAATGTATTTTCTATTTTGTTTCATCCAAGAATATTTATTAAAACTATAATTTATGATTTTCATAGGGTACGTTTTCTCCAGGAGAAAACGTTTTCTCCTGGGTACGTTTTCTCTATAGCATTCTTGACAACTGTCGTTCATAATCCATTTGCAAAAGCAAAGTACTAAAAACATCAATGAATAATTTATTTTGATGAGCCCGAACGATAATGCCTTTTCAGTTTAGTACAATGAGACCAAGACCGTTGACATGGTTAAAGACGTCTCATGAAATAACAAAGTAGCCCGAATTTCCTCTGTCATAAAAACAAATCACGAAAAAGAGAAATCAACACTATATAATCAAGTTTATACACGTGATTGTCATGCCATTTTAAGGAGGGAAAACGGTCTAAATCAAACGGATCTTACCTTTATTTAACATAGGAACACTCTCTTTCAAAGCCATGCTATTTCCTATATGTGCACAATGATTGATGACGTAGAGTACAAATCCGGTACGGCTCGAACGTTGAAACAGAATATTAATTTGGTCAGGAAAATTGTTTTAAAAATACCCTGTTTCCTGGGTACAATACAACACAGGTAAGAATGGGAAGCAGCTCCACAACTTCAAATTTTTAAGATGGAAGCAGCGCTCTGAACAATGGAAACAAAGCCGGTTATCTGGTTCAAACTTGAACTTATCGAACTCCTGGGTAATGTTTTGCCAGAGCATGAACTAGTTTGGGTCAGAAGAATGCAGTTTATTATTAGTCGTGGGAAGAGATTGTTGTGTTCATTTGCCAATTCAGAATTCCATAAACATTACATGTCTATGTTTGAAACAGAGACATAATTATGTCTCTGGCTTGAAATGTTTAAATAACACATGTAACAGACTTTGCCAATTGATTTTATAGTCATAATACCTTTACTGGCATCAATTACAGCTACAAATCTTTATAAATATGTGTAGGATCTCTCATGCGATGGTATTATTATATCCAATGATTTGTGTGTTAATTCTATCCCCGAGCCTTGGCGAGGGGATAGAAAACTGTGCACAAAAGATGGATAAAAAGCATTTACCATCGCAAATCATGAGTCAGAGATACTTTTTTTTTTTTACTTTGATGCACACCTTTTGTTAAACCTCAATCATTTCTATAAAAATTATAATTGTGAGCTGCACAACACAATATTACTGCAAAACGTCAACAACTTTAGGCGTGAACAAAAGTTCCTTGAAGAGTAACAAACAAGCATTACATTTTCGAAAATATTTTTATCAATTCATTACAAAAATAATTATATATAACAGCATTTAATTCTTCACATGTACAACCCCACACTTTTTAACTGAATTATGTTTTTTACTTTTTCATTCTACGTCCATCGTCACATTGGGTAAGAATACACAGCGTAATATCAAAAGTTTATTACATGAGTGATATCCACTGTGTATTCAGCTAAACGTGATAAATTCAGAATAAACATTCATACTACAGAGAAATTTTTAAGACTGAGGGAATTCCCAATTTTAGAGATAAAATAAAAATTAAATTATATTCATTATTGTGCACAATATATGTACTGTGAAACATGTTAAAGTGTTTTTATCACATGGGGAAAATTTACACTACCAAGGCGATATAATAAGGCTTAAAATCGCATAAAACACACTCTTATGGTAACAAAAATTATAACTTTAGAGGAGATAATTGCACAACCACATATTTATTACCCAATTTTGTTGTTTCAAACTTTGACTATATTAGAAAATGCATAGTATATTACTTACATGTTAACAACCAGCTTAAATTTATAACCACTTTTACAGTATTGATTTAACTTACGTCCTAGTGAGATGATATGACTAATTGACTAGTCTAAGAATATTGTGTCAGTCTGATTACTGGAAATTGGTTGGTCTAAAAATAAATTGTAAAACATATTTGATTTTTCAGAATGGCCGCGCGACCCCTTCAGCTCAGATGCAAAACCAAAACAGGACAACACCTTCTGAGTGGGCTGAACCTCGACTCCAAGATTGGACAGCTGAAAGACAAGATCACAGAGGTCACTAAGATACCCAGAGGGGCCCTCATTGTTCGCCAGGGCTACCCCCCAAAAGTCATTGACATTAGTGATGAGGACGGCCCATTGTCATCCCTTCCATTCAGGTCGGGAGACACACTGATCGTGGAAGGGGACCGTAAGCTGCAGGAAGAACTCCAGCAGCAGCGGATGGACAATGTGATTCAGAAACAGTCCATCAACTCTAAAGGAATCCTGATGAGGAAAGTAGTTCCTGCTGACAATTCCTGTCTGTTTACCAGTATTAATGCTCTCATGAACAGAGGTGTTGTAGATCTGTCTTGTTCTAAAGCCATGAGGGAGATTATTGCCGGCGTTGTGATGAGTGACCCTATTAATTTCTCGGAGGCGTTTCTCGGAAAGACCAATAATGCCTACTGCCACTGGATAATGAACCCAGACTCTTGGGGAGGGGCCATAGAAATCTCTATCCTCTCTCAGTACTTTAACGTAGAAATTGCTGTTGTTGACACCCAGAGTTGTCGCATCGACAGATTTGGCGAAGACAAGTTTTACAAGGAGCGAATATTTGTGATATATGATGGCATTCACTATGACCCGCTTATCATGGAGCCTCTGGACCCCAGCCTACCAGTCCAGACGATATTCCCAACCAGCGATGCATCCGTCCTGGGTCAGGCCATGGAGATTGCATCGGAGGCCAAAGCGTCGCGTCAGTTTACAGATGTGGCAAACTTCTCCATCAGGTGCTTGGTGTGTCAGAAACTTCTCTCAGGCCAGAGTGAGGCTCAGGTTCATGCAAAGACAACGGGACACATTAACTTTGGTGAAGTTTGATGGGGTTTCCTGGACTAACTCTGACACGGAGTAGCCAGTGTTGCCCAGCTTCATGTTCTTGTACTTATAGTCCAGAAGTTGGAAAATAGTTGGAGACTATTTGGGATGAATCTTTTTAATTTACCAGATCTCTTGAGCCAGTTGAATAGTCACAGTCAAACTGGGAACTAGTCAGCTCAGATTGATGTACAGCTGAGAATTACAATGTAGGTTCTCACTCACAAATGAAAGAAACCTCAATACCAAGCATATTACCTGTTAATTATAGTATGTAAATGTTATCAGCTAGCTCTTAATTTAATCCATAGACAGTCATTTATTTAATATTATTTACTTGTTGACTTGCACATGTATGTAATATTTGATAGACATTAAGTTTTCTACCTCAGTTTTTTTTAGGGTTGAGTATTGCCAGCAACCTCACGATACGATACGTATCACGATATATTAATGCGATACATCATGTATCACGATATAGTTGTCAACTAAAATAAACTGATATCTATGTTGCCTACCTCTATAAGAAATAGTATTGCATGAAGAAAATATGTCAACTATTAAATTACAAAATCAATCAACAAACTGTAGACATATAAAATTCAATTGATTAGAACAAAATGACCAAATTATTTCTAACTTTAATTAAAGTTCCTTAATGTCTTCATGTTATGTATACTATGTAACTATTCTAGAAAGTCAATGAAAATTAACTCATACAGTGTATCATGATACACATGTGACGATACGATACGCGTATCATGGGCCCTCACGATCAATACAATCGATATATTGCTGTATCGTTACACCTCTAGTTTTTTCATCCTTTTTAGCTCACCTGAGCCGAAAGCTCAAGTGAGCTATTCTAATCAAAATTTGTCCGTTGTCTGTCGTCGTTGGCATTGGCGTTGGCGTTGTTGTCGTTGTAAACTTTTCACATTTTCATCTTCTTCTCCAGAACCACTGGGCAGATTTCAACTAAACTTGGCACAAAGCATCACTGGGTGAAGGGAATTCAAGTTTGTTCAAATGAAGGGCCACACCCTCTTTAAAGGGGAGATAATTTAGAATTATTGAAAATTTGTAGGTATTTTTTAAAATCTTCTTCTCAAAAACTATTAGGCAAGAAAAGCTGTAACTTGTATGGAAGCATCCTCAGGTAGTGTAGATTCAAGTTTGTTCAAATCATGATCCCCGGGGGAAGGGTAGGGCCACAATGGGGGGATGAATTTTTACATAGGAATATACATAATGTATAGAGAAAATCTTTAAAAATCTTCTTCTCAAAAACTATTAGGCCGGAAAAGCTCAAATTGGAGTGGAAGCATCCTCAGATAGTGTTGATTCAAGTTTGTTTAAATCATGATCCCCGGGGGAAGGGTAGGGCCACAATGGGGGGATGAATTTTTACATAGGAATATATAGAGAAAATCTTTAAAAATCTTCTTCTCAAAAACTATTAGGCCAGAAAAGCTCAAATTGGAGTGGAAGCATCCTCAGATAGTGTAGATTTAATTTTATATAAATCATGATCCCCGGGGGTAGGGTGGGGCCATAATGGGGGGATGAATTTTTACATAGGAATATATAGAGAAAATCTTTAAAAATCTTCTCAAAAACTATTAGGCCAGGAAAGCTCAAATTGGAGTGGAAGCATTCTCAGATAGTGTAGATTCAAGTTTGTTCAAATCATGGTCCCTGGGGGTAGGGCAGGGCCACAATGGGGGATGAAATTTTACATAGGAATATATAGAGAAAATCTTTAAAAATCTTCTTCTCAAAAACTATTAGACCAGAAAAGCTCAAATTGGAATGGAAGCATCCTCAGATAATGTAGATTCAAGTTTGTTTAAATTATGGTCCCAAGGGTTAGGATGGGGCCACAATGGGGGATGAATTTTTACATAGGAATATATAGAAAAAATCTTTAAAAATCTTCCTCTTAAAACTATTAGGCAAGAAAAGCTCAAACTTGTGTGGAGGCATCCTCAGATAGTGTTGATTCAAGTTTGTTTAAATCATGGTCCCTGGGGGTAGGGCAGGGCCACAATGGGGGGATGAATTTTTACATAGGAATATACATAATGTATAGAGAAAATCTTTAAAAATCTTCTTCTTAAAAACTATTAGGCCAGAAAAGCTCAAATTGGAGTGGAAGCATCCTCAGATAGTGTTGATTCAAGTTTGTTTAAATCATGGTCCCTGGGTGTAGGGCAGGGCCACAATGGGGGGATGAATTTTTACATAGGAATATATAGAGAAAATCTTTAAAAATATTCTGGGAAAGTTTTCAGTCCAAAAAGCAGTAACTTGTGTGAAAGCACAGGTTGTGCAGATTAAAGTTTGATCAAACCATGATTCCCTAGAGGAAAGTGGGGCCACAAAGTGGGGAGGAGGGTTATATAGGAATAGAGAAAAATCTTCTTGGTATTTACCATAAAAATATGTGGATTAAAATCGGCAGATATTTTAAATTATTTGAGCAAGATCTACTGTAATTAGTTGTCAAGATATTTTGATTTTGATACTGTAATAGTAATTTGATCAGTGTTAAGCTATTGTTGCTCAGGTGAGCGATGTGGCCCCTGGGCCTCTTGTTTGCAAGTTGATCGTATGGACCGTTGGTCTAAAATTAATGGTATGAACATGATGAATGTTTGAATCCCACCTGTTAAGGTGGCTAAACAGTAAACACTGTGTGTACATATAATCAGATTGACAGTAGAGTTATTCCACCATTACACACGCTAAATGTATATTTGGTACTCTGATCTGCAGGACAAGTATGATATTTGGCTACTTAATACACTGTGAGTGACTAAACTTGTCTCTTTTAGATTAGATGAATAAAATTCCCTTTGATTTGCTATGATTTGCTGTTATCCAATATAATCACTGATATCAACAACTATAAAGCTTTTCCAATTCTTTTTTTTCTTCTGCAGTGAATAATTCCTTTTTGTTTAGTATACATTGTAAACATTTATTTCTTAGAGATGAGCTGTAACACAAAATGGCTGTGCCTGAGAAACTCTTTTTTTGGCCTGATTTGTTAAACTTTATGTAAATTGATCTGTATCAATAAAAGGGGACTTAGATGATCAGTCATATCTGTATGCACCTGATAATTGATACAACGCTCTTTGGTTTCATTCCACCCACAAATAAAATCTGGCTTCTGGCTATCTTGAATGACACGGGATTCATTGGCTGGCTACGATGTTTTATTTTTTTTATTTTTTTTTTGGGGGGGGGGGGGGGGGGGGGGATACAGGAGGTTTTAATGAAAATGTTTAAGATATAATAAGTATAATCTCAGGATAAAAGTTTTATTTTGTGATGTCCAAGAATAGCTGTTTTAGAGGGAAACAGTTGAAACTATTTTTGGATTGTAAAAAATGTTACGTTTCCCAGTTTTATATGTTCAGATTGTTATAACTGGTAATCAAGGTTAACCAAAGACTACCATTTGATTGAATTCGACAAAAATATCGTTCGTAGTTTTTATGGCAACGCTTTGAAGACCAATGCCTACGAAAATTCACTGATGGCAACCAAATACTGCCAGCGGTGGATTCCAAATTCAGCGATTCAATAGCACTGTGTACACTCACACTGGGTACAAAAGAGGAGACGTTGTACAAGGTTTTCTTTCTAACTTTTTACAAACTTTGAATAAACAGTTCTTTTTTGTAAATCTAAATGGAAGACATGGCGAGAAAAAACAAAACGATTGTTCATGCTTTTGGAGAAAGCAACTATAGATTCGTGTTTGCAATTGCATAGTTATAGATTCCAAAGTTGAATACAACACTTTACATACAAGTTTGCGATTGAAAAAAAATTAATTACATGTTTCTTTAAAAAAAAACCCCTCTAAATTTAAACTCTAAATTCAACTGTTTTGAAATATATTAGATTCATGACGTTCATAATAAAAAAGTAAGATATCGATTATTTCTGAAGTTCTGACTGTTAGGGTAATTTTTCTTAAATTGCTTTTCTTTTTCGAAAGTCTATTGAATTCTCTGCAAGAGAAGTAAAAATAGTAAATGAAAGTGTTATAGGAATCAAAATAGACTACGACACAAATAAATTCTTCATTGTAGGATGGCTTCTTCCTTCAATTAATCTTCCTTATGAAGAATACAAACGGGTGATGCAAGGTTGTTCGACTTGTTTGACGAACTAAGTATGAAATTGGCCCAGTTATATTATGTACATGGTGACTTTCATATAGATATTGAAAACAAATGCAAAAGTCCGAAGTCAAAACTCCTCAAAGAAACTACACAGGAACGAAATCTTTGCAATTTGTTTACTTCTGAAAACCATTGTACGTTCCAAACTAAAGATAAAATATTTAGGTCACTTCTTGACAACAAGCTCGTACCCGAGTGGATAGCTTTAGAAGTGAAAAATAAGGAAATATTTCAAGAGTTTGCCTATGATGTTTCTGACCAATTTCCACCACTCTGTGAAATTAACATTCCCAATATTTTCACTCACCTTCCACCAGACTATTCAAGAAATATACCAATATGGAAATTAGCTGACACTAACACTTCGTAGAAATTGAAAATACATGTGATAATCTCCTGAACTCGGTAGATAAAATATAATGTTATCTAAGAATAATATTGACATGTTTCTTGTACATCTTACCGCTACGCTTCTACCTGCTGACCAACATACTATAGTATACCGTATGGAATATTCAATCCGCACATTAATATTGGAAAACATCAGAGTTAAACAATGCCCACTAAGAAATGTACTAGAAGAGCATGGCAATCAGAAGGTTCACCTAGGGATCCTATACAAAACGAATCGTATATAAACTACAAACACAAAAAGCGTCGAATAGCAAAAAAAGATTGGACGCAAACATTATTTGATGAAATTGACAAAGCCGCCGAGATACACTGATGCGCCAAAGGTATGTCTTTTTTTGTCTTTTTTTTCCCTATATATTTCATTGAAAACAATATTTATTTTTAAAAGGTTTTCTGGTGTTATTTTTTGTCAGATTTTAATGAAATTTATATTGATTAGAGTAGATTCAATCTGCACTTTTTGACATACATTGAAATAGTTTTTTGACAACTCATTTTTAAATTTGATATTCAAAACACAACACTAACTAAAGAAATTTTTTGAGAGCTCTACTATATATCTTTTGCAATATGCAAGTCGGAAAATCTTACTTTGGATTGTTAAAATCAAATCTCAGGAACCGAAGGTTGGAAAAATATTTCAATATGATGCAAAAAAAGCTAGAGAAATTCTGAATTTATCAATCCAGGTCTTTTAAGAATCGGTCAAGGGGTTACTTTTTAACAAATCTTTGAAAAATGTTGGTTTTTAATGAAATATATAGTGAAAAGAAAATAATTGACATACACATGTACTTTTGGCACCTGAGTGTAGACATATGGACCTTTTATACAACAGCGTAAACAAAAAAACCGATCAAGTACAGCTTGAAAAAAAAATATCTATCTACAAAGGTAAAAATAAGACTAGATCGTTCTAGTTGCGAGCAACGAGTGGGTCTTCCGTCCGATTTTTGTATAAATTAGATTAAACTCATCATTCTAAAGATAAAATCGTAAATCTAGACGAAAAATGTGTGAGTGAAAATTTTTTTCGGCACTATAGGCTTGAACCCTGGTCGCCTGAGCACATGTCAACGACTCTATCGACTGAGCTACTCGGACTCTCGCTTCAGGACTTTGATGCTTATTATCTCGAGAATGCGTTGATCGATTTTTAAAACAAATTACATATTCTGAATAGGTAAAAGGGTCACTACCAACCCTGCAAAAAAATATAAAAAAAGAAAAAAATTGAAAAAATCGATTTTTTGTTTTTCCTTCCGGTGACGAACGGAAGTGACGGAGGACGTTTTTATGACCATGTTGCACCAGAAAAACGGTATATCTATCATCACTGAAAATTTCAGCCCTCTATCTTTTCTCGTTTTTGAGAAACGTCACAGACAAAATTGACTTTAAAAAATCGTTTAACGACGATAACTTCCGACCGGAAGTAAATTTTGAAAATTCGTCACGGCGGTACAAACTTCAGATAAGGAGGCATCAGCCCTGAAAATTTGAAGGAAATTGAACGAGCCATCTCCGAGAAATCGTCTGCACAAAATTTGCGAGGAAAAAAAGAAGAATAAGAAGAAAATTGAAAAAGAAATAGAATAATAGTAGGGTCTTCCGCAGAAGACGGAAGACCCTAAAAAAGCGTGATCCTTCAAATTACAGTGGTATAACATTGACATCTGTAGTGAGCAAACTGTTTGAAAAAATAATCTTATCAAGATTTGAAAATGACTTCGCTAACAACAATGTATCATTTCCACATAATTTGCAATTTGGGTTCAGACTATGGTGCCATACCAGCTTGCTATGTTTTAAAAGAAGCAATAAGTTATTATGTAGATGAAGGTTCTCCAGTTTTTTGTGCATTTTTAGATAATGAAAAAGCGTTTGACAGAATTTGTAATAATGGTCTTTCATACCAACAGTCTCGATTGAAGTCACCTTTTCGTAAGTTCTATGGTCGATACAACGACCTTGTCAGTAAATACAATCTTCCACTGGGTCGCATGCTGACTGACGTTTTTCATACTTATTGTTAGACCATAATTAATCACCTAATTGTCTACGGATTTTTCCGTTTTCCCGATTACGACAAAGAGCACACGGCGGGTCTGACCGGGTGTGACAGATCTTATCTTTGGATATGAAAGTAGGCCACTCTCCAACATAGAAGTCAGAGAGAGAGAGAGAGAGAGAGAGAGAGAGAGAGAGAGAGAGAGAGAGAGAGA
>WFKH01003881.1:68789004-68799838 GCA_016163765.1 Magallana hongkongensis
TTTTTTTTGGAAAACTTGTTTCACTGTTAGTAACGACAAAAATTAAACATTTCATAGGATAACGGAAAGAGGGAAGAGTTACGAGGATTTTGGTGATAAATGCGGACCTCTGACAATCAATGTCCTCCCCGTCAACGAGTTCACTCCCGTTTTCCAACCATTATTCCAAGTTGTCACATTAAAAGAGGGCTTACAAGAAAGTAAGAAATGTTTTTCATTTAGGAAAAAAAACCTGTTGAAAAATCAGTCTAAACTGAAGCAATTTTTGGTAGTACATATCATAGGTAATAAAAGCTTTTTAAAACGAAAAAAAAACCCCACAGAATTGGGTATAAAGAAATATATTTACATTCCACATATTTTTGGCTTGTAAAGTGTGTTGAAAGCTACGCCAATTATAACAATGTAAAATACACAGGGTACTCAAAGGTTAAAATGACGAGTTTCACTATGACGTCACAAACGTTGAACGCTGTAATCTGCAACGTCACAAGCGAAAGCCAAAGTTCACGCTTTTGGCTCTTCCATTAATATGAACTTACCCTTAGGATAAATAGAAATTTTAAAGTATAAATCACATTAGCAGACAAGGCAAGAAGTTAAAAAAAATGTAAATATAAGCATTATTTTTTGAAAGATACAGTCTCATAACTGCAGCGTTGTGTGCATACAAATTATACTAACGCGCGTTACTCAATTTGTATGCACACCCCGCTGCAGTTATGAGACTGTATCTTTAAAAAAATAATGATTCAATGCTTAAATATGTACGCGGGATCTAAAATTCTAATAATTCGAATAATATTAGATTCCCAAAACAAAATTATCTTAAAACGTCACTGTCTGGACTTTTGATTGTTTCATTTGGTAAAATATTTTTTTCCAGGTGATATGGATATTGAAAATATTAACCTTTTATTCTAGAAAAAGGTGTTTGATTTATAATGAGCAAGTTCGCATAAAATCCTAAATTTTCTAATAAATATTTAACATTGCTTTCACTCAGCAAAATCAAAGAAATGTTGGTTAAAATAATATTAAGTTCATGATCAATATATAATCTTCTATATTATATATAAACATTATCCCACAATTTTTGAAAAATCGTTTGGATAAGAGGTAAATTAAAATGGTTTTTAATTGGAAAGTAGTTTTTAGCTCACCTGAGCTGAAAGCTCAAGTGAGCTTTTCTGATCACCCGTTGTCCGTCGTCCGTCTGTCCGTCCGTCCGTCTGTCCGTCTGTAAACTTTTTACATTTTGAACTTCTTCTCTAAAACCACTTGGCCAAATTCAACCAAATTTGGCACAAAGAAGGTGAATATAAATTGCAAAAATGAAAGAAAAACGGAGAAAACCTCGAAACTGTAAAAAAGGGGGTGCATTTTTAAAAATCTTCTTCTCAAGAACTACTGAATCAAATTCAACGTAATTTCGCAAAAATAATCCTTATGGAAAGGAAAATATAAATTGCAAAAATTATGGGCTAATTCAGTTTCAAATTCGAGTAATTTACGTAACTAATAATAAAGAAATAATAGCTGTCAATCAGTTTATAACTTCGGGTTCGGTTATATCTCGAAAACGGAAGTTTTTTGTTCGAAGCAGCCATGATAAGCATGACACACGGTTTAAACTGACAAAGCTGAATTTGCTGGTTGTGTAACACTTTACGTGCGAAGAGAATATTTGATACATGCAACATGGATTTGTGCCGATTTATTGAAGTAAATTGAGGTTAAATATTTCAATGCGTTGACATTTTAACTTGTGACGTTGGTATTAGCTTGGTTTGATTCTCGTTTCATTTTCGTTACTTGATGGGCACTATCGCCTGTATTTTGGAATCTTTACGTATCAAATCAAATATAGACCGGTAAATCAGACGGCTGATTGTTTACCTGCGTAAATTGAGCAAAATCTGATGCACTTGCAACATATTATAAAATACATTTTATTGGTAATTCGGTACGATCTCGTTGTTTAATGCAACGTGTTTTGTTAAGATGCTGAGCATTTTCAGTCTAAACGGAGATTGTTTCGCTGCTAGAAATATATAGGTATATATCTGATGAAAAATAAACTTTGGTCTTTCTTTGTTTTAGTGCATGTTTTTTCTGTTTTAATTGTTTACAATTTTCTATTTACTTACTTTCGAATTATTAGCAATATACAAAGCTTTGCTCACAGTTTTCTGTCTGCACATAGAGCTGGGGCCATGCTTTTGTTCTTTTACATTTTAAATGCTGAATAGGAAATAAGTTTAAAAATCTGAAGTTTGAAGTTGAATGTAATAAACCTAGCATAAATGCGAGCTCTGTATCTTGCTTATAGTTTTATGATTGACGCTGAAATTTTGATTGATCACTAGAAATTTCTCGCTAAACGTTAAATTCGTGTACAGAAAAATTAAAAGAATATATGCTGTAACTTCTTTCTTGGGCCCCCTCCTAATACGATGAATTATATATTAAATCTACACCAACTTTGATGGTTTTCAGACTCAAATATATATAAGCGATTGTTTTAAAATAGTTTCCATAGTTATGACACATTGCTGTTACGGCTATAAATGTATTATCGCTCTTAAGAAAATATTACAGCAGAAAGTCATATCAGTTTGTAGCAATTTGCAAGATGAAAATAATGGGTGGGCCTTAGTAAAATGGAGTGATATGCCTGTCAATACATTGCAGTGGTGTCGGAAGCAAATTGAAAATGGGTTGAGAGAGGCTAGATCTTATCAGAAATCTTGACGAGCAAAAAAAAAGAAAAAAGGATTTTGAGTATGGCTAAGTCTAACTTTGCAAAAAAAGTGGAGGGCTTAGCCCCCACCCACCCCGTTCTTTCGCCTATGCATTGATTATAATAGCTCTTTAAAATATCACATGACACCATTTTTCATTTGAGGGTATTCATCGATCAAGTGAGTAAGGTTATAAAACATCGCACAAGTTCACGGCAGGTAAACAACACTAAAACAATCGTTTGTAATGCGGGAGACCAATTAAATTTTTGAATGTTTTTTTTATTTTGAGCGCATTAAGGTAACATTCTTCTTTAACATATAGGATTTTTTTTTTATAAAATACAATAACTAGTAAGAAGTTGAAGAAGAATATGTACTTTTATCTTCCCATATATTTTGATCGCTTTATAAAGGGGGGGGGGGGGGGGGGGGTGGCAGAACTAAAGTAAAGGAAATTGGAAGTTAACGGTGTACCCCGACCAAACATTTAGTTTTTTATCTTGCATATGATCTTGTTTTCGGTAAAAGTGGTATTTCATAAAGGTACAATGTCAAAGATTAAGTGTTTGCAAAAATAAGTGTAAAATTTGGATACTTTATGGCAGTCTTTTTTGTTATTCTACCGAAGGGCCATATGGCACAATATCCTTTGAACACCCATAAAAAGCCATTGTTCCTCAGGTGAGCGATGTGGCCCCATGGGCCTCTTGTTAAACATCATATATATTATTATTTATTTTTTTTTTTTGAAAATAGAAGCATCTTTTTGATAATTTATATGTAACATTCAAATTGGCAAAAGCTAAAGTTGTTGTCTTTTAAATAAATATAAATAAATAATTATATTTCTAAAACAACAAAACAAAAGAAACCAATTAAAATAATCTCTTGTTTTGTATAAAAAAGCTGAAAGTGTTAAAAACTAGTTTTTATTTTAATCCTAAGTACTGTTTTGCTTTCCAAAGAATATCCAACTTTAAAATCAGTCACATGATGTTATCTATATGTGAACATCTTTTTATTCTGTAGATAGTCTACTATTGAACTTCACTTGCACCGATGAAGATAAAGAGCCGATAGGAGCACAAGACGGATGTTCTCAAGTTTTTATTGAATCAGGAGATGACGCGGACGCAAAGGTTAAGATAGTGGGTGATTCAATCGTCACTACCAACAACGTCATTGACTACGATACTGGTGACGTCACATACACCCTTATTATTGTTGGTATTGATAGTTCAACCTACGATCCTCGTAGAACAGGCACGATGACAGTTGTGGTCAATATTGATCCTGTGAACGAGTTCGTACCGACTATTCAAAATAGGCCGATATACATAAGTGTAAATATATTTTAATTTGAATTGCAATTCTGTAAAGTTCAGTTTAAGAAGAGCCTAATGGGTTGAAAAGACCCTCAATTTTCATTTTTTTATAGTCTGTCCCAAGATATCTATGCAGCACATTTGGGCAATTTTTATTAAAAATATATATACTTATGAAAGAAGTGCAATTGAAATAGATGAAATGGAAAATATCCAAGACAATTTCATTCACACATTATCATTTTTCACTCGGAAAGGAAAAGAGAGAAAACTGATTTCTTACGGGGATTGTTGAGATCTTTTCTCTATCGGAAGTCACTCGGAATACCTCGCAAATTTTTTCAACGTTATCATCCGGGTCTGTTGCAATACAAAATCCCCGTAGACATCACACTTTTGAGCCGTGTATTGAAACCTTATAAGCTAGAGGGGCGTTTCAAAGGAGAAACCGTATAAATTTTTCATAATTTTAAATAGACATCGTTTGAACCCTGAGGTATTTATGGTTATTGTGTAATGAAGCAAAATGTGTATCGAGGATACATGTATCTTGGGACAGAGTATAAAAGTAGTCTTATAATTATACTCCATTTGTCTTTGTTGTTCTGTTTTGTTCATGGTTCAATTTAACAGCCATACTGTTCTACATGATTTTGATCTCTCACCAGATACCGGAAGACACCTTGGTGGGTACGGATATCTCCGTTGTGACCGCCGTGGACGATGACGCGGGACCCCACGGGCACGTGACGTATAAACTCCTAGGGGCAGGTAGGAAGGGTGAAAGCTTACGTTTGAATTCTAATAATATTATTCATGTTTATTAAAATATTAAAGTTCTCTATTTTATCTTTTTGGTAATATCTTTGTGAGGTGAAATTGATACCAAATTAAATACTGAGTCTTTATATATATCACAAAGGTTAATGATAAAAAACTTCAAAGAGTTTAAAAAGAGTACATTAAAAAGCAAAACACATAAACTTAAAATGTTGTTTTCTTTTGAACTCTTAGTATTTGTTGAGTGAGAAAACAGTACACTCTTAAAAGGAACATTTGATGTCTTTAGATAATATTGAAATTCTAAGTAAAATTGTGCTAAGAACTATATATAAGACATGTTTAGCCTCAATAAATCAACATTTTTAAAAACTGTAACACGTGTGTTGCATTGTTGAATTTGTTCGTAACAAACCAATTTTGGAAACATTCTTACATTTTACCTATTTATAAGAGCTCAATTGCAAAATTTGGTTACGAAGGACGCAAGTTTTGCAAATCAGTGAGAATGATTAAAACAATCGTTCATATTTTGTCTTTTTTAATTGAAAAGTAGAGGAAATCTTTGAACACGTAGGTTTTTTCTGACATTAAACGTCTTTTTAAATGTATTGTTTGTTGAAGTCTTTACATATGATTTTGTGTAAGATTATAGTAACATTGGTAAACTGCCGTCAGGAAAAAGGTTAACGTTGCAAATTTTAGATTTGGGGTCATTAAATAAAATGAAATAAATGAATTAGGGAAAATAATTTACCCATACCAAATAACAAAAATATTTGTCGTTTTTTGGCTCCGATCATTTATATTTTGATGAATTACATTCTTACTTAAATTGAGTTTGAAATCAATTATACCCCCCCCCCCCCCCCCCCGTAATTTTATAATGATAAATGTCACATCAATGACAATACTAATATTTTTGAAATCAAACATGACAATTTGCCTTTTTATTTTTCTCCCGTTATAACACATATTGGTGCCCTCTCTAACACATCATTGGCGAAAAAAAAATCCTTACAACAGTTTTTTTAGCAACTGAAAGTGAACAAAATAAGAACTTACCATACAAAGTAACAAATTTTAAAAAAAAAAGTCATACGATCTTTTTTTATATTCTTTCAATTAGATGAAACATTTCTGATAAGTCAAACAAAAGGAAGAATATACCTCAGGCGTCCTGTAGATTTCGAATCAACTCTGAAATTAGTATATTACGTCACAGTCGAAGCTTCAGACGGAGGTCTCTCATCTACGGCTGTTGTAAACGTCACAGTAACTGACGTCAATGACAACGTACCTGTATGCACACAGACAGAATATAACGTCACAATCAACGAAGATCTGCCAGTTGGTTCTTCGGTAACGCTATTTATCTAGCCATTTATCTATCTGTTGATCTATCTCTCGTTCTATCTATCTATTTATCTGTTTTTCCATCTCTTTCTCTTGATTACCTATATAAGCTTTATTTTTAAAATGTAATATTCTATTTAAAATGACTAATTGATTTTCAGATAGTATCGCTCAGTTGTACAGATAATGACTCAGGGACAGCTCTAACTTACCATATTTTATCTGGTGACAATGGCGACTTTCAAATCACCTTGCAGGGGGATATTGATGTTGCTGATGGTACCTACATTGAAAATATTTTAAAAAATACATTTGTCAATAATGTTTTGTCAATAAATATCCTAAGGTAAACTTTAAAACTTACCTACTTGAATCACAGTTTAGTTTATTTATTTACCTATCACTTTCTCTTAATATTGTGCAGTATTGGACTATGACCAAGGTTTGACATCGTACTATATGTCTATAGAAGTTTCGGACGGTATTCACATTACCAGGGTACAGGTTTTAGTACAGTTGGCGCCTGTAAATGAGTTTTCCCCAATTGCACCAAGCCTTACAGTGAATGTTAGCGAAATAGCACCAATCGGTTCCAAGGTCATCACGTATATAGCAGACGACAAGGATGCACCTCCACATGCCGTGACGTCATATCAGATTATTAACGGTAAATACTAAGAAGATATTATGCATAAACAATTGTTTTTCAATGTTTTTATGATTGAAATAGTTGACCAACTCAAGCATTTTTGGCCCCAACAGTACCAAGCGGAGAACTGAACACCTTTTACATTGACAAAAACACAGGAAAAATATCACTCACGGAGTTTTTAGATTATGAGACTATTCAACAATACAGAATTGTTGTGAAAGTCACAGACGGCGGTGGAAAATTTGTAAGTAAAACAATGACTTGCACCTAAGTATTTTATTTATTGCGTATTTGCGATTTCTCTTTACAATTTATAACAATTTTTATAGTTTAATTTCCATAGTATGTTAATTTTACGCAATCGAGCGAAGACATCTTCTACTTAATGAATGTTCAAAGAAGAGTACTTTAATTTTTACCAAATTATAGATTTGCGCCAAATAAAAATTTAAAACCAAATTGATTTTTTGTACAAACTTTAAACTCAATTCAGGGTCTAGATTTAATTGATTTTGTCGATGTCTTTTTTAAATTTTGTGGTTTAAGTTATATAATCACACCATTATTTAAGAACATTCTTTAAAAAAAATCTCTCTGTTGTTACTTTTTTTAAATGATATTCATTCATTAAGGGTACAGGAACAGTAATTGTCAATGTTGACAACGAAAACGACCATGCTCCTTCTTGTGTACAATCTACGGGGATATTTTCTGTGTCGGAGAATGCTGGTATGATCATAGATTATTTTATTTTGTTCGATCACTTTGCAACGTTCTATCAAATAAAACGTTAGCATGAACATTTAATGAAAAATGATGTTCTCACATTATCTAAATATTAAGAAGGAAACACAATTTAAAGGCCGAGGTTTTCAACCGGTCGGTTTACCTCAGGTAAGTTCAGGTGGGGGTGGAGCCTAATTGATCAAGGTGTGAAGCCCTGAGGGAAAGACGCTCGCTTGTGTATACATGTCTATATACACGGGGTGTTAATATGCTCTTAACATAGTTTTCCTCATGATTTAGAAAAGTATTTATATGTGCACTATAGGAAAACAAATTGGCGATCATTGAATTGATGAGCCGGTATCGGCCCATGAAATTTCTCAAGGAAATGTAATACCTATAGATCTTGGGCACAAGATCTGATTTAATTTAATTATATATTCTCAATTATTTACAAATAAACATCTTTATTAGTAAAAGGACGTTTTCATGGATGATCGGCGCCACATGATTTTGATAAACTAGGTGATCAGTGCCGTTGGTGTGGTACATAAAATAAGTACGAGTAAAATTTTAATTCATATCTTTCAATTTTCAAGAGTAAAAAACTTTGTCTCTGTCGAAAATAGTTTCTTCTGATCATAGTGCTAATAGCCATGGCGTTTTATCATCACGGCATGCATCAAAAGACAAAAATTATTCGCACGAACGTCGAGAGCGCTAGACATGGTATACACAGGACGAGTTAACGAATGTCAATCATTTTCTAACATCCAACAAGGGAATCGATGCCGTTAATATAAGCAATATTCTTAATAACAAAAAAGTTCAGTCCTGCATTCCGCCATATTTCAAGATAAATTCAACTCCTTGTATTTCCTACAATTATACTTCAACCGTTGCTTCCAAACTCTTCAATTACAAACAAACTCTACAAGACCTTGATATCGAACATCTGAAAGATAATCCTCCAATGTGTTCATGTTCTTCTTCACCCTACAACTATAGTCCTGCCGGACACGTCATTACTGGTTATGTTAATTTAGTTAATAACGATGACCTCAAATCACTTATTATGAAAAGACCAAAATTTAGGGAACCTAGATCCTTCACATGGCGTCGTAATTTTATACATATCATGAATGCTGTTGAAGATTACGCCAAGCGATGGGCAAATTCTGAGAAAGAAGACCTTGATACCTTGTCAGAGTGGGTTAAAAGCATCATATGTATATTAAAATATCGTATTAAACGACTGAGATGTCAAATGAAAACCATATATCATTCTGTTTTTAGCTCACCTGAGCTGAAAGCTCAAGTGAGCTTTTCTGAACAAAATTTGTCCGTTGCCTGTCGTCGTTGGCGTTGTTGGCGTTGTCGGCGTTGTCGGCGTTGTAAACTTTTCACATTTTCATCTTCTTCTCCAGAACCACTGGGCAGATTTCAACCAAACTTGGCACAAAGCATAACTGGGTGAAGGGGATTCAAGTTTGTTCAATTGAAGGGTCACGCCCTCTTTAAAGGGGAGATAATTTAGAATTATTAAAAAATTGTAGGTATTTTTCAAAAATCTTCTTCTCAAAAACTATTACGCCAGGAAAGCTGTAACTTGTATGGAAGCATCCTCAGGTAGTGTAGATTCAAGTTTGTTCAAATCATGGTCCCCGGGGGTAGGTTGGGGCCACAATGAGGGGATGAATTTTTACATAGGAATATATAGAGAAAATCTTTAAAAATCTTCTTCTCTAAAACTATTAGGCCAGAAAAGCTCAAATTGGAGTGGAAGCATTCTCAGATAGTGAAGATTCAAGTTTGTTCCAATCATGCTCCCCGGGGTTAGGATGGGGCCCCAATGGGGGGGATGAATTTTTACATAGGAATATATAGAGAAAATCTTAAAAAATCTTCTTCTCAAAAACTATTAGGCCAGGAAAGCTGTAACTTGTATGGAAGCATCCTCAGGTAGTGTAGATTCAAGTTTGTTCAAATCATGGTCCCCGGGGGTAAGGTGGGGCCACAATGGGGGGATGGATTTTTTCATAGGAATATATAGAGAAAATCTTTAAAAATCTTCTTCTCAAAAACTATTAGGCCAGGAAAGCTCAAATTGGGAGTGGAAGCATTCTCAGATAGTGAAGATTCAAGTTTGTTTCAATCATGCTCCTCGGGGTAGAATGGGGGGGATGAATTTTTACATAGGAATATATAGAGAAAATCTTTAAAAAACTATTAGGCCAGGAAAGCTGTAACTTGTATGGATGCATCCTAAGGTAGTGTAGATTCAAGTTTGTTCAAATCATGGTCCTCGGAAGTAAGGTGGGGCCACAATGGGGGGGGGGGAAATTTTACATAGGAATATATAGAGAAAATCTTTTTAAAAAAATCTTCTCAAAAATGCTCCAATTTGAGTGGAAGCATCCTCAGATAGTGCAGATTCAGGTTTGTTTAAATCATGGTCCCCTGGGATTGGGTGGGGCCACAATTGAGGGCCACAAAGGGGGGGGGGGGTATATAGGAATAGAGAAAAATCTTCTTACAGATACAACAAAAGGGGCTTGGTATTTACCATAAAAATATGTGGATAAAAATCAGCAGGTATTTTAAATTTTTTTAGCAAGATCTACCGTACTTAGTTGTCAAGATATTTTGATTTTGTTACTGTTATGATAATTTGATCAGAGTTTAGGCTATTGTTGCTCAGGTGAGCGATGTGGCCCCTGGGCCTCTTGTTAATAATGCAGAAGTTAGAAAGAACTAGGTAGATTGCATGATCATTATGTACTGGTCCCTGCTGATAAGGCAAGTAACAACATTGTGTTTGTAAGGCACATTATATTAATTGCATTTTCAAAGAACTAGGTTTCGATTATACACATGGTAATCCTACTTACACCCATAGCAACCTTTCCAAGCAGGAAATACTTCAAAATCATAAATCGGTTATGAATACCTTTAATATCCCCAATAAACTAAATGAATTTGATTTACCTTATTTGTACTGGATTCCAAAGCTTCACAAAAGTCCTTACAAACAGAGATATATAGCAGGTTCCAGTAAATGTTCTACCAAACCTCTCTCTTTACTCCTTACTAAAATTCTTACAGAAGTTAAGGAGAAGCTTCAAGAGTACTGTACAACAATCTACTCCAGAAGTGGTGTGAATCAGATGTGGATACTAAAAACCTTATTATTAGAAACTCTAAGGTCACAAAATCTTACCAAAATCAATAGCATCAAAACGTACGAT